>JACBWW010000364.1:0-41998 GCA_020086605.1 Lanius collurio | reverse complement strand
TTTTTTTGGTTTGTACCATCAAGAGGCAGCTCCTCTGTGCAGGAGGAGGGAGCCTGTGGGCTCAGGAGAGCTGGCACATCCCTCTTGGGGCTCTTCCTTGAGCTTCCAGTTCCCCCAGGAAGGGGCAGTGAGTGCCTGCTCCCCTTCTCTTCAGCTGCAAGGAGGAAGGAAAAACCCAAATTCTCTGATTCCTGTGGCAAACAGGGTGAGAGCCTGAGCTGAGAGCAGGAGTTAGGAAAGAGTCTGGAGAGAAGGAATTCCTGGGAGTGCTGGAAGGAATGATGAGCAGGTTTGTCATTCCTGGGCTTGGAGGGATCTGTGAGGTCAAGGGGAATTTGTGGTGAGAAAGGGAGATGCTACACTTGAAAAATATCTCTTTTAAGGAAATTTCTTCTTCTCCTCGTGCAGACACAGTGTTTAAACTCAGAGAAGAGAGCAAGCTCCTCAGGAAGGCCCACCAGGAGGTTCACTCCCAGCTCCTCAATGCCCAGGTAACCACCTGGGCTCTGCATTCCAAGATTCTCTAAGCAATAAATCCAGTGACCAGCAGTATCCCAGGGGGGTGAGTCACCTGAAACAGTGCTGGGAGGTGTTGGCAGTGTAGATCCATTCTGTAAAATCCTCCAGCCTGGAATCTGTCCCAGCAGCTGAACACACAACTTTGCTGCCCAAAGTCCCTGAATTCCCAGCCCTGGAATGCCACATCCCAAATACTTCCAAGTGATGATGAATTGATGGGTTCAAGTTTTGCCTCCATCTGGTTTGTCCTGACTGGAAGTTTCCAATGAGTTCATATCCCAGAAACTCTCCTTGGCTGCCTTTTCCTTGTTCCTTTTATATTTGCTTTGCAGAGGGATTTTGATGGTGTTTGTTTGGATTTTAATGTTAATTTTAAGGTCACATTTCAGGGGGTAGAACTGAAATCAACAGGGCCTGCTCAGGAATTAATTTCCTGCTAAACTTTGCTTTCTGCTTGGAAGTTTTCCCACTCTGCCCAGTCCCTAATTTGGTCCATTTCCAGCACATGAAAAGGTCTCCCCCCTCAATTTCCTATAAATAACCAGGGTGGAAATGAGGAGCTTTTCCTGAGTGGCTTTTTCCAGCCCTACTTTTCAGGGTTGGGGATGAATGAAAGAAGCTGCAGGAGGGAGAGGAGGGTTCAATTTGCTTACCCAGTCCAGGAGAATCGATTTTCCTTTGTCTTGCAAAGGAAATTGGATTGTCAGGTAGGATTATGCCAATTATTGTCAGCCCTGCTGGGATGAGCACATCCAGGGGGAAATGCCTCCACTGGAAGGAACTGAGGTGACCTGGAGGCACAGGAGGAGCCAGGATACAATCCTTGTGCCAAGGCAGGAGTTAATCCATGGCTCCTGCACTGAACAGCATCAGGAAAAGGATCAGTGCAACAGCTCAGCACTTCACAAAGGGGAAATACAGAATAGCCATGAAATCTGGAGAGAAATGTGGGTTTGTCATTAATGGTTGTGGATTTTCTCCAACCTTTCATACGTATAAAATACAGATTTTCTTTAGAATGTACCTCTGCCAAAGAGTGGCTGTTCCCAGCAGGGGAGATGTTTAACCCCGAGTGAGGTTTCTCCATGTCCTTCTTCCCTCTTCAGGCCCAGATGGAAGAGTTCAGGCAGCTCAAGGAAGCTCTCCAGAAGATGCCAGGCTTGAGAGGAGGAGGAGGAGGAGGAGGTGGGAAGGTGCAGCAGCCCCTGGTGCCAGCCAGCAGCCAGCTGCAGCCGGGGAGGCAGAAGGTGTGGTATTCCCAGGAAAACCCAGGGAGCAGCGTTCTGCAGGGCTGCTGGGGCTTTAAAACAACAACCTCAGCTCCCTCCAGCTGATATTTTGCTCTTGTCCTTCCTTCCTTCCCCTGCAGGCTTTCCAGGCCAGCCAGGAGAACCGTCCCGCCGGGAACGCGCTGCCCTCCGCGGTGCCCGGCGCTCAGCAGCCGGTGGGGCAGGGATCCTACGGCCACGATGGCCCCAGGCCACAGCCACACGTGCCCTTCTTCACCCAGCCAGCCCCAGCACACGATGCCAACTCGCTGCCAGAGGCTGTGCCAGCCTGGCCAGCGCGGCACGGGGAGGGCCACGTGGTCAGGTTCACCCGCACCATGAACAGCCTGCCCAACGGGAACCCAGTAGGTCCCGCACTGGTTTTGGGTGGTCTTGGCTTGGGAAGAGCTCAGAGTTGTGGTGTTTGTGATGCTGGGAGGGTGGGCAGTGCTGGCCTCGGGTTTAACACGCTGAGCAGTGGCTGGTTTCACAGCCAGGCTCAGGGGTTCTGCTGTGAAGTCTGCAAAGAGTAAATCATCACAGCAGCCTTCCCCCAGCCCTCCTGGGGTGGTTGAGAGGGAGTTATGGACAGCAAATCTCTAAAAAAAGACAATAATTGCAGTGTGGCTGGACTTTAATTACAGTAATGTCAATGTGTGGGGGTGTTTTAAGGTGGTTTTGTTGTTCCTCTTTCCTTGGAGATTCACCTACCCCAGACAAGCCTGGGTCCCACAGGATCTGAATTATTCCTTTTTGGCTCTATTAAGGAGGAGTCTTCTACTGCAGGGTGGGCAGGACTGTAGATTTCTTTGGGATCATTTCAGAACTTTTGTTCTTTGATAAAGGATTTTCTGGCCCATAAACCTGTCCAAATTTGGGGGTATTTGATATCCCAGGTGTATCCTTGTGTGTCCTCTGCAGGATGTGAAGATGGTGATGCGCATTCAGGTGCGAAGCCACGAGGAGACCCAGGCTCCTGGGCTGTCCCTGGCTGACCCAAGACAGCCCTCTCCAGCAGAAAAACCTCCTGTGCTGGACAGCCCCCACTCAGCAGGGAACAGACAGGTGCAAATGCAAAGGTTGGTGACACAAAACTCTTCCACTCTCAGCGTTTGGGGTGAAGGTGCCAAACAGGAACATCCCAGGTCTCTCTCTCCTTGTGTTTATTGTGGGTCTGTTTGAAAGGTGTTGGGGGAACAGCTTTTTTTTTGGTGTGTTACTGGTACTGGTGGAATTCCTGGGAGTCTGGTCAGGGCCCAGGATCCAGTG
This sequence comes from Lanius collurio, assembly GCA_020086605.1. Classification (NCBI taxonomy): domain Eukaryota; kingdom Metazoa; phylum Chordata; class Aves; order Passeriformes; family Laniidae; genus Lanius; species Lanius collurio. The sequence goes on along the minus strand of JACBWW010000364.1, from coordinate 38,942 downwards.
GATGCTGTGCAGGCACAGGGGAAGCCGTTTATTGTCTCAGCAGCACTGGCAGGAGACTGCTCTGTTCTGCAAAAGGAAGAAAATGTCTCTCTGCTGCTGCAAGAAATCAAAGCCTGGCCACAATCCAAAAAGTGACTCTGAAAATAGTGCTTCCTCCTTTAACTTATTTATCCTCTGTGTGTGCAGGTCGTGTCTGTTCAGTTTATTGGAGCAAACAGGGTTTCATTTCTGTTTTATCTGTAGAGGAAACTTCTGGATTTCATTCTAGACTCAGCCTGATCCTGCCCTTTCTTCTTTTCTATTTTTGTCTGTTCACTTAACCTGTGCCCTTTCCAGGGCAGAGACTGTGCTTTGCTTATTTCTTTGACTGGCCATGTCTTTCCCGAAGTGCTGAGATAAATCACATCTGCAGGGACACAGCTGGAACAGCTCAGGGATGCTGTGGTTGCTGCAGGCAGGGCCAGGCATGGCTGAGGGTGAGGGCTGTGATGGCAGAACGGCCTTTCCTCACCACACAGAGCCCAGCCAGGTTCCTGTCACCGTGTGAGGCAGAAAATGCAAATATTGATTTGTTTGGTGAGCGATTTCAGCGAGGACAGGGATCCCAGGGTGGCTGGTGTGCTTTGCTTTCCCTGGAGCTCTCACCAAGGAGTTCCAGAGCAGCTGGAGGCTGTTGTTTACACGGGCTGAGATTTGTGATAAGGAGCACACAACCCAAGCCTGCCAGAGCCAAGAGCAACACGGGGCTGCAGCAGAGCACAAAGAGGCCCCAGAGCCAGGAACTGCTGCCCTGGGAGGCTCTGACCAGCGGGTTCCAGATGAGCTCCTGGTGGCCAACCTGCATTTTCATGATTTTATACTGGGGAAGCCTGAGCTGAGGGCTGGGTTGGGATTTTCCTCCCTGGAGGGTTTGTGTGCTGGCTTAAAGAGCTGCTGAAGCTCCAGCCACTTGTCCTTTCCAGCAGTTAAAACCTGAAATGTCTTAAATAGGTTTTTAAATCTCATGTAGAGGACAGGCTGGAGCAAGCAGTCACCCTGCTTGGAACTGCTGTAACTTACTGGGGTTAAAAGGTTTTGCTTCACTTATTTTTGAGTCCCTATCACTGGGATTTCATCCTTTCTTTGCTTCTGAAGCTGTCCCTCACTAAGGCTATTGAGCTGTTTGGGAAGCATTCATTTTACTTTAGCATCATCTTCAGTTTCCATGAAGTCGGAACAATAAAAAGGACTTGTGGTTTTGGTATTTTTAAACCCTTAGATGTGTGTGTTTGGGTATGTGTGAGGCATGAGTAAGAATCTATTCAGAACTGGAGTTTACTGCTATGTGGATGTCATTGTCATATGAATAATATTAGGGGAGTTCTACAATAAATTGTATTTACAAAGCAGAACTTATTTCCTACTCTGTGCCATATTAACTGTTCTTTTCCAAGCAGATATCACAGTAATTAATACAACCTGCTAGTTTTGACCAAAAGAAGTTAAATTAGGCTGAACTTCTGCATGTGTTGGAGTATTTTTTTGCTCTGCTTGCCATTATGAAAAGGTTTTATGGAACATGTACTGAAGCTGGGGGTTCTGTTTGGTTGCAGCTGGAAGGACCTTGTTAGCAAGGTGAACGCCCAGATGGATGAGGAACAAGCCCATGGGTACCCCAAGAACCTTCACTTTGCCCCCAAGGCCGGGCAGGAGGTGCAGAGGGGCAGCCCCCAGCCCCCCAGCCCGAGGAGAGGGCCAGAGCAGGGGGCAGAGAAGGAGAGGGCGGATGAGGAGGAGCTGGAAATGGGTATGGAAATGTTTCATTCACAGCATTGAATTCCTCTGCACACAGAGCATTGGCTGCCTCAAGCACAAACCACCAGACTGGTGGCAGTGGCTTTAAGGAGGCCCCACTGACTGTCCCTGTCCCTGTCCCTGTCCCTTGCAGATGCAGGAGTGATCGAGAGGGAGGAGAACGAGCCCTCACAGAAAGAGCCCGTTGTCCAGGAGCCCCTGGTGAGTAACCACAGCACCATAAAGCCACTCAGTGCATTGGGAGGAACCTTAAAAACCACCTCATCCCACATGGGCAGGGACACTCTCCACTATCCCAGGTTGCTCCAGCCTGGCTGTGGAAAGTTCTGCTGCTGTGTTTCATCTGGCTCAGAATAAGAATCCAATAAATCAGTAACAACCCAGGAGTTTCTATCATGTGCAGCTCCAAACTCCTTGGATCTGGAGGGGTTCAGAGGGATAACAAAGACTGGTTTGGGGATTTTTTAAAGATTTTTTTTAACAAACACTAACAGGCTTGGTGAGATGCAAACAAGTGCTCCAGGCCAGTGCTGGGGAAGGCATCATTCTGCCTCCTGAGGGAATGTCCTGCCAGGTATTTCTTTTCTTGTCCAGATGCCAGATGATGCTGCAGATCCTGCCCAGGACCCCAATAACCAAGGTGAGGATGAGTTTGAGGAGGCTGAGCTGGAGAGACCTGACTTTGAGGAGAAGGGGGGAGGCTCGGAGAAGTTCAAGGAGCCCAGCATTAAAGAAGAGTCCAAGGAGAAGCCACCAAAGGTGACTGAGTGGGACAACCAGCAGGGCCAGGGAGGGATCCCCAGCTGTGGGTGGGTGGGCAGAGAGCTTAAGGACTGGAAGGAAAACATCCTATTCCTGGATGGATCCATAATCCCACTGTGAAGATGTGGCAGGCAGGAGGAAGTTGGCAGGTTGGTCAAAACCAACCTAATTTTTCTTCCACTGGTTGTAATGGAGTTTGAAATTTACATTCCATAGGACTTTTTGGTTCTTTGTTTTGATTCTGCTTGTGTTTCTCACCAGTACAATGAGCTGTGCAACTCCAGCTCCAGGGTAGAGTGGAGCAGAACAAGGAAAGGTGCCAGAGGTTAGGAAATTATCTTTTAGCCAAGTGCCAGAGCCTGCTCTGGCCTCGTCCTCTCTGCTTGTTGAAGTCCCCCCTGGCATTTGCAACACCTTCATAGCTGGAGAGATGTGGAATAGGGCATGGCTCACTCCCAGCTGCTCCTGCAGAGGGGCTGGGACTTTTCATGCCCTTGGGACCAGAACCAGAGACAATAATCTGAGTCTGTGCTCGGGTTCTGGTCAGTGCAGCCCTGTCCAAGGCTCCTGGCAGTGGTGACAACATGTGAGAGCTCTGCCTCCTTGTTTGCCTCCTTGCAGATTGAATCCATTTATTTCACAAAGTGTTTCTTGCTGCCTGAAGCCAGACTCTGCATCAGGGAAATGTTCATTTGTTTTGACAAGCAGCTGAACGTTTAAAAAAAGGAGTGTTTTATCTGTCAGGCTCTAAAATCATGATTAATAGTGGGATTGAGAAAGAAAAAAAGAAATCCAGGCCAATGAAATCAAATAAAAGAGAGATGCTGGCACCAGCAGAGCAACACCTCCTTGAGATTGGTGCAAATGTGGAAAGAATTTGTGACATAAATACCTGGCTTTCAGATCTGGCTGTGCTGTGCTCACTAAAGCTCTCCCCTAAATAACTCAAAGTTTCCCTGAGTCCTGGGCCTTGAGGCAACAGCCCCAGGGCCCTCCTGCTGTAGGAGAGACCTCCCTCTCCAAGTGGAAGGAGCTGCCAGCAGGTGGGAAAAAAGACTGGGTGGAGAAAGTAAATGGAGTTGGGGTTGCCTGATTGTCCTTCTGCTCCCCCTGATCCCCAGTGCAGCCCAGACTGCCAGACCTGGGGCTCTGATCCAGGGATCTGTGTCCCTGGCAGGGAATGGGGGCAGGCTGGGGCACTCTCAATGGTGTCTGGCTGTGTTTTTCAGGATGCTGGCAGACCTGCCAAGCCCAGGGAAGACCCACTGGATGACTACCAAGAAGATCAGGAGCAGGAAATTGTACGACACCAAGGTTCTTCCTCTTTCCCTCTCTGGTGTGGCGTCACCTGGGTGTGTTGGCAGCCAGGAGCTGGGGAGGACTCAGCTTTTAGGGACTCCAGGCCTGCCTCTGCCTGCTCAGTGAGGTCTCCAGAGCAAACCTGGAGCTCACTGCTCCCTTTTCCAGGTGTTCAGAGCACCCTTTGTGCCCTGTGTGCCATCCCTCCTTTCAGTCTGCATCCAGCTGCAGCAGCTCAGCTGTGGGATACTTCCCAAGTAGCAACTGGGAGGAATCACAGGAGGAATCAGAGGAGGAATCACAGGAGGAATCAGAGGAGGAATCACAGGCTGTGCCAGTGCAGCAAGGCCAGATCAATGTGTTTCTTCAAGCATGGGCAAGAGAGAGTATAACTCTGGTGCCTTCTGGCTCACAGAGATAGAAATGAATCCTCTTCCAGCCTCATTCATTCTCTCCCTGCCCTTTGTGAGTGGCTCCTGAGGGTTTTTTCTGCAGTTTCACCAGGATTGCTGAAGAGTTGAGGGTTTGGGCTACCTGCTGGGAATGAAGGGAGTGGGGAAATAAAGGGTGGGCAGAGCAGAGGTGGTGTCAGGTCTCCTTCCCCAGTGTGAATCCAGGCCTCTTGTAGGTGTCTACACTGGATGGCTGGAGCTAAAAGCACCTATGGAGGCTGTGCTGGCTGCTGCACGTCCTGGGTGGGGGCTGTGACACAGTTTTAAACGTGGTGGATGTAGGATATCTGCCACTCACATCAGCTCCTCATATCAGCTCCTCATATCAGCTCCTTGTGCAGCAGAGGCAACAGGCTGAGATGTCAATGTTGTGTTGTACTGCCAGGATATTAAATGTGTTTAAAACACCCTGGCTGATCATGGCAACACCTCTGTGTCCTGCCAGTGACAACTGAAGGTCCCTGGCACAGGTGGATTCTTCCCTGTTCTCCCAGGTTTCCAAAGCTGGGCTGCTTTGGTGGGACAGCCGTGCTCAGGAGCAGCGGGGTGTGCTGTCATTTAGGGTCTCCCTTTCCAGGCCTTGCTGATTTTCCCTTCCTGGCTGTTCCCTGTGCCCCCAGGAGGATCATGGAGGTGAGGTGGATGACAATGATGACCTGGAGCTTGTCCAAGAGCGGAGGGACCGTGTGGGAATGCGGGGAGCTGGCGGCAAGAAGGATGACTATTTCTGAAAGCTGCTGAAGGAAAACGGGATACTGCAGGAACGAGGGGATGGGGACTCCTCCTGGCAACTGGCTCCTGTATTAAACACTGCCCAGAACAAAGGCAGGAGGAGGTGACTCTCTGCAGGCCCTTGCAGGGGGGTTTGCAGACCAGAATTCCATCTCGGTGTGGGGCCGCCGCTGCCTCCCCGGGCGATTGGGAGCGCCCTCAGACTGGGAATGATCTTATCCTGCTGCTTTTCTTAGAAGCACTTTTTGATTTACTGTGTTCTCCACCCTCTTGTTTTTCACATCCCCTTTTGAAGCTGGAGAGGGTTTTTTTTGGTGGGTTTTGGGGGGTGTTTTTTACCCCCCTGGGCAGCGGAGGGGTGCCTGAGCTGGTCCCTGGACTCACTCGACTGATCTCTAATACAAAAGAATCTGTCTTCATAAATTCTTTTACTCAGTAGTGTTTCTTTAACACACACCCTTTGCTCCCCTCTGAGTAGGGTGGGGAGGGAATCAGAGGAAGTTTCCTGCTCTTTGTCTGGAGCTGTGCTAGAGCACCAACCATGGCCAGCAGTGTGTGTGTGGGGATGTGAACACCTGGACCCCCTTCCTGGTGCAGAGACACTCCAGGGACTCGGAGTAGATCCTTGCAGAGTTCTCCTTTCCTTGGCTTTGAGCTGTGACAGTCCTGCTGGGCTCTGAGTGTCCCCATGGAATGCTGTCCCCATGGAACCCTGATGTCCTGGGCCTCTGGAGGTGAGGGCTGGCCTGAGCTAAGACAGGCTCTGCTTGGTGGGGACAGGGACAGCCACACCAAGAAGCGAGAAAGAAGGAATATTTGCAGCCCAACAAATGCAGTTCCAACCTGTTTGGCTTATTTCCAGTCTCCCAGTGTTCGACAGGGAGCGAAGATGAATTCTGCTCCTGTTTAATTGGCAAGTTGGGTATTTCTTGTGTTGTTGCTGTAGATTGAAACCTGTACTTTACTTGGCCTCCAAAAGACATCTTACCTGACCTCAGGGACAAAGAAGGAACAGTCAGGTGGAATTTCAAATGAAAGGAGACTGGACTTAATCACGATATGTCAAAGCCCAGGACCTGTTTTAAGTGAGAAGAACAGGGCAGAGCTGTCACACCCCCTGCCCTGTGCCAGACCCTGTGTCTGAGCTGTCTCCTGCTTCCTCATCATCACATTGGAAATCCCAGACTCTGGGACCTCACTCATCAAACACAGCTTGTGGCTGAATGTCATCACCTGGTAAAAAATCAGAGCATCTTTGTTCTCTATTTGAATTAGTTGGGCTCTTTTTAATCCCTTGTTTGTGGCATATTTTGCAAGCACTTTTAGACACTGGGGAAAACAATATTTATTTCCCAATAAGCTCAGCCTTTTTCATTCTGACAGCATTGATTAGTTTTTCTTCCACTGGTTGTAATGGAGTTTGGAATTTACATTCCATTGAACTTTTTGGTTCTTTGTTTTGATTCTGCTTGTGTTTCTCACCAGTACAATGAGCTGTGCAACTCCAGCTCCAGGGTAGAGTGAAGCAGAACAAGGAAAGGTGCCAGAGTTTAGGAAATTACCTTTTAGCCAAGTGCCAGAGCTGCTCATGGAGCCCAGCAAGGAGCTCTCTACAAAACTCTGGTGGGGTTTAAGATACCCAAAACACCCTGAGATGGTTAATGCTGTGTTAGTGCTTTCTCCTGCCAGCCCTGCTGTGTGAGACAAGGCTCCTCTATAAATAGCACACTCACAGCACATCAGCTGCTGTTGCAGTTACTGCTTCAGAGCATCCTGAGCCAAACTGCCTCCTGTTCCCAGCTGGGCTGCTGAGATGTTTCCCAGGCCAGAGCAGCACCCCTGGCCACACAGGCCGTGGCCCCAGTGCCAAAGCTCCGTGCCCAGGTTGCCCCAGCTGTGCCCAGCTCAGCTCTCCCTGCCTGCTCCTCTCATTCACTGCTCTCCCTTAGCCTGGCATTGCCAGAGCAGGGAGGTTCAGCCCTCACTGGGAGTGAATCAAGCACTGCAAATAGAAGCCCAGTGGGGGTGAGGCTGCTCACTGATTCAGGCTGCAGGATAATCTAAATTAGGAGGCAGATTCTCTGCGTTTGCATGTCTAGGATGAGTAATCCTCAAAGTTATGACTTGGAGGGAACTGTGGCAACTCAGGCCTGAATGCAAAGCCTGGAGGATGCTTTAGGAACCATATGTCATATGCTGCCCTTAGCTGAGAGCGAGCATCTCTGCCCTGGGAACTGTCTGCCCTGGCCATATCTGAGACTAAAATTAGCAGAGTATTGCATAAATTGTGAGCTGTAGGTTGTCAGGGCTTTGTTGCCTGGCCCATAGAGAGTCACCCCAGTTTTAATACTTGTTCACTATTTCCTCTAAGAAGAGACAACAAACCCAGTGAAGGAGAACCAGAAAATCCAAAACCCCATGGTGCTGGGTCTGTCTGGAGGCCTGTAAAGCAATCTGGGATGGGTTTGAGATGCTGCTGGGGGTTCAATGCTCAAAGCAGATCCCAGGGTTTGGCCTGAGCAGCAGAATGTTGAAGCGATGGCATGGAAAGGTCAGGCTGAGTTTTACTGCAGACCAGGGCACAGAACAAGGGCTCAGGAAACAGATGGATTGCTAAGAGAGCAAACAATGAGGCAAAGGATGCACATGAAGCCAGCAGAAGCAGGCTGACCAAGCCAAAGCATGTGGACTTGATTGTCTCTGCCATAAATAATTGGGTTTTTGCTCAGAGACACAGGGCAAGGTCAAAAGTGCAGCAGAAGGTGTAGCTAACCTGCAGTGTTATGAATTTTTTGAAGGGTTCAGGGTCTTCACTGCTGTGCCAACCATTTTCCTTCCCTGCACCACACTCCAGACCCTTGGATCTCCCACCAGAACTCAGAGTGAGTTGTTAATCCCAAGAAACCACAGAGACTGCTGCCAGATCTCTTCCCTGGACATGGAAATGGTGACAGCTCTGGAGTACAATCTGCTCTTCATCGCTGTTAGGAGAAGGACATAAAGTTTGAAGGAGGAAAAACTTGCTTGGTTTGGCTGCAGCCACTTCCTGAACACGCTCACATTTCTCAGGAAGGGCCATCAGGTCTCCAGTTTTGCATCCTGGCTGGAATTCCACACGTAAATTTGCCAAAAAGTGCCTTCAGCAGCACAGCACCTCTTTCTGCTCCAATAACCAAGTGTTTTCCAAGCCATAACTCCACCTTCAGCTTCCTTTTCTATGCTGATCCTATTTTTTTATTGATTCCCATTGGTCTCTCTTGGTATCAAAAGAGATTTCTGGCAACTTTTCATAGGCTAGGTGACACTCTTATAAAATCTGCTTAAAAACTAGATGTGGAAACAACTTGTGTACTTGATATTACTTAAATTAAAATTAAATTGAAATTAATTGAAAATTGAAATGAAATTAAATTGAAATTACTTAAATTACAGATTTACTTAGGAGCCAGACACTTGAAAAATCCAGCAGGAGAAGGTGTCCTGATGTCAGACCATTCATGTTCAATGCAGCAGAAAGCAAAATTAGTGAAACAAATTCCACACTGCTGCAAATTACACTTCGTGTACATGCAAGCATCACCTTCCATGCATGGCTTGGGTTTGGTTTTGTTTGGGCTATGCAATAAAAATAGGCCTTGGGTTCTTATTTTTGTTGTATTTTCAACTTACATAAGAAAATTTTGTTTTTAAAGATAACATACATAGTAAGCTGCAGATCTTGTGTTTCTAAAGAGGTGACACAGTGAAGAACGACAGCAGTGTGTTTAGGCACATTTCTGAGGGTCTGACCAAGTAATATGTTAATTATTCTATTTTACAAGTTAAATATAGACAAATGCTTATGTTTTCCTCTAAGATCTGGAACACAACTTTATGTAAAACCTGATCAAAACAAACAAAAAGAAATGTCACTTTTTTCCTGCTACTCAGAAAACAAAGGACTTAAAGCAACTTTTACCAATTTAACAGCTCAAAGGAGCTGTTTAAGCTCCTGTTTAAGCCTGTATTTTTATTATTGCTTCATTAGGGGTCTTTTCTTTCCACATTTAGACAAGTCAATACTCTCGTGTACCTCTCTCACGGTCGTTCAGAGAACATTAATTACAGTGTAATGCTGGGATGCAGCACTGCCGTCCCCTCCTGTGCTGCAAAATCAGCTGCTGGCTCCGCAGCCAGGGGTGGATGGAGGGCTGGTCCTGCTGCGGAAAGAGGAAATGGCATTTGGGGGAAGCAGTAGGAAGAGGACTGTCCCTGTTCCTTCTGTCTCAGGGTGTGCACTAAGACCCAGAGTTATCCCTGCTCCCAGCTGACCTCCTGGCAGGGTCTCCTGTCTTTCCCCCTGTGTTACATCCTTGCCGGGTTTATCTGAATTCCCAAAGCCAAGAGGTTAAAGCAGCCGGGGTGTGCGGTTATCACCATTTAAAAAAATAAAATCCGTGTAAGCGTCATTTCTTTGAACAAGGTTTGTATCAGCTGAAGGGGAGCTCTGTCACCTTCCCCAGCCCTGCCATGGATCGCAGCCGTGCTGGTGTCAGACCCCGGGGGCAGAGGCACCTCCCGGCCATCCACAGGCACATTTCTGGGGGTTTTAACCATGTGATGTGAGAATTATTGTGTTTTACAGGTTAAATATAGATAAAGGCTTCTGTTCTGCTATCATAATTAAAGCAGAATCCTATGTAAAATCAGATCAAAACCACGGACAAATTAAAAAAAAAAAAAAAAAACAGACAAACCGCATTTTTTGGTGTGGAATGAAATCTGCAACTCGACCAAGACAGGACTGAGCAGCCCCCAAATCTCCAGGGGAGGGACGGCGGGGTCTCAGCATCCCCCGTGCCTGCCCTTGTCGGGTCTGAGCATCCTTATACCAACCCTTTCAGTCTCAGCACTCCTTGAGTCCGCCCTTGTGGGGTGTCCGCATCCCCCGTGCCGGTCCTTGCGGAGTCTTAACATCCCCTTGCGCTTGCCCTTGTGGGGTCTCAGCATCCCCCGTGTCCGCCTCCGTGGGGTCTCAGCATCCCCCGTGCCCGCCCCCGTGGGGTCTCAGCATCCCCCGTGTCTGCCCCCGCGGGGTCTCAGCATCCCCCGTGTCTGCCCCCGCGGGGTCTCAGCATCCCTTGTGCCGGCCCCCGCGGGGTCTCAGCATCCCTTGTGCCGGCCCCCGTGGGGTCTCAGCATCCCCCGTGTCCGCCCCCGCGGGGTCCCAGCGCTCGCCGTGCCCGCCTCCGCGGGGTCTCAGCGCTCCGTGCGCCGTGCGGAGCCCCGAGAGCCGCGTCCGGGCGGCCACAAGCGGCCGCAGCGGGCGGGTGCTCCGCAGCCTGGCGAGAGTTAACGGCGGCACCGCCTCTCCATTGGCGGCCCCGCGGCGGCTGCGGAGCTCCGCTCGCCCCGCACGTCCGCGCCGGCCCCGCGCTCCGCGGCTCCATGCGGCGGCCGCCGGCATGCCCGGCACGCCCAGCCTGCTGCCGCCGCTGCTCGCCCTGCTGTGCCTCGGGGTCGCCGACCCCAACCCCGATCCCGACCGCGACCCCGACGAGCCGTGGTGCCCCTACAAGGTGGGCGGCGATGGCGCGGCGGGGGCGCGGCTCTGCTTCCGCCCGCCGGCCCGCGGCTTCCAGTGCGCGGCTCGGGGGTGCCGCGCCCACCGCTCCGCGGGCGGTGCGCTGGTGGCCAACGTGCTGCGGAACGGCAGCGTGCTGCTGCAGTGGGGGCTGCGGCACTGGGGGCCACCGCGCCCCGCCGCCGCCCTGCGCGGCTTCGCGCTCAACTGCTCCTGGGACGGCACCTACACGCGCTTCCCCTGCGACAGCGTGGAGCTGGGCGCCGCATGTCGCGACTATCTGCTGGCCGAGGCGCACGGCAGCGTGCGCTACCGCCTGTGCCTGCAGCCGCGCTACGCCCCGCCGCGCCCCGCGCCGCCCGCGCAGTGCGTGGAGTTCCGCGTGGAGCCCGCGGCCATGCGCGACATCGTCGTGGCCATGACGGCCGTGGGGGGATCCATCTGCGTCATGCTCGTCTTCATCTGCCTGCTCGTGGCCTACATCACCGAGAACCTCATGAGCCCCGCGCTCGCCCGCGGAGGAGCCGCTGCCGCCGGCCCGCGCCGCGCGTAGTGCGGGAGGGGATGCGGATGCTGCGGATGCTGCTGCGCCCCGGAGCGCGGGGCTGGCGCCGGACAGCTCCCGCAGCCGTCATTCCAGCGCTTTCCGGCGAGGGAAGAGGGTTTCCAGACTGTTCTGGCAGCGTTGGGTTTGCCATGCCCAAATTTCCAGGATGTGGGTTTGCATAGGATTTCGGAGCTCTTCTTCGTCCTGGGGTGGCTTCTCAGCCGGAGCCATTCGCGGTGACTGAACTCGTGGCGTCTCAGCGGATCAAAAAGCAATGGCAGAGGTCCACAAGTGCCAGAAATTGTCTGTTTTTAAGGGCAAGTGGCAGATCTTGCCGAGGGCCTGTTTGAAAAGACTCTCCAGAACACCCTTATTTTAAGCCTAAAACCTCTTGGTCTTAGACCTGTGCTTGATTTTATTCCTGTGGGGTAAACTTGTTTAAAGTTCAGGAGAACTGACTGGTGGAACCACAACCCCCATAGCTAAGTGCATGTTTGATCCAAAGCTCACTTAAATCAACTGCTTTAGGTGGGTTTTGTATCATGCCTTATGCTGGTCACAAATTTTGGGGCCTGGGCTGGCCACTGTCCAAAAAACGGGGGTTTTCTGGTCAGCTCCAGCGACCATCAACATCCAACACCTGCTTTTCTCCCATTAGAACTGTGTCACAGTTTCACAAAGAGTGAAGGTAAAGGGATAAATTAAGAAAACTCCGTTGAGCAAGTAGGAACCAACCCTTAATTATAAGTAAGATATAAGTGAGCACCCCCGTTGCCCTCTGAAGTCCCCTCCTTTAGCAATGCTGTGTGCAGCTGCACTAAGGTAGAAGCTTTTTGACCACAGAACTCCCTGATGTTGTAGCCGAGTGTTTTGAGCGTAGGAACACTCCTCATTAACTCCTCACTTGATGCTGTAGTAAAGTAAGGTTTTAGCCATACTCCAGTACTGATTCTATCGTGCCTTAGTGCTGAGAATTTGTCCCATTTCTCTTGGTGTATCTGTTCCTGTAGTCCTCGTAGGCAAATGTATCTCCCTCGTGGTCTTGTCTCTGGAATTAGTGGTAGTTGGTTTGTCTGATTGTTCGATTTCTTTAAAAACAAACAAACTTGGGCTGATCATTACTTGAAATTTAATATATACACAAAGTAGTAACCTTCAGAGAGGTATTTAGTGAGGTAGTTTTTAGTATGTGTTGTTCGTATGTAGCTGACTGCTGTAACACAAAAAAATTAATTTATTATCACTTAGAAACTGTGCACTTAAAGCAAAAAAAAAAAAAACTAGAGGAATGGCTCTGCTGTGAAGGGGCTGTTGCTGTTAAAACATGTCAGGTTTACGTGTGGTCTGTTTGTGTAAATGTTTAGCACTGGTGAATGACCTGTTTGCTTTTCCTTGTGGAAGTAGTTAGTGAAGTTTAAACTTGGTGGTAGAGGGTAAATAGAGGAATGTATGGAATCCTTAATAACACACAGTATTTGTACTGAACATAATCCCCTCGATAACTTGGGAGTGGCTGAGGAACTGAAGGTCTGCATTTCATCAGGCAGAAACACCCTTTTATTTGTTTGTTATTCCTGCCGTGTTTCCATTCTCACATGCAGCTGACTCGTTAAAGTGTTCTGTGTTTATCACCCTGCCTAGGTACTTGATTTAAGCAACGCACTGATGCCATCATTTTGGGGTTTTTATCCCTAAGGAGATGGACTGTTGGAAGAAAAGGCAATTTTTAAGAAGGTGAAGACTGCCTTTGCTGCAGCCAGTTGAGCACAGGAGCGTTGGAGTGCCACTGATTTGGGGCATCTCTGTCAGCTTTGGTCAGCCAATGTCACTCTTCTGTTCTTCATCTTGTCATGGATTGCCAGAAGTGAAAACCAGCTGTATAAACAATGAGCCTTGTACCACCTTGGCATTGAACTCAATAAATTAAAGAGAATAATGAAATTAAAACTTCCTAAGTATTTAAAGGTTCAAGATCTTGCTTGACTCAAAGTAAGTCTGCCCAAATTGGTCATAATCATATTCTCTTGTCTGCTTTAAAATTATGACAGCATTAATGGGAAAATGAGAGATTTATTCTTTGAATACTTGATTTTCATTTACAAGAGGTTGAGACTGGAGATAACTGGGGAATTCAGGAAGGAAGTCTGAGGAAATGGAAATTTAATTTACAGTTTTGAGCGTGACTGTCTTCAGTAAGACACCTCTGCAGGTAATAATGGATACAGTGACCTGCTAAAACAGCACCTAGGAGATACTAAAGAGATGTTTTTGTAGTCATTTCACATTTTTATTCATCAGTCTCTGGAGATTGCATTGCAACAGCATCCTGGGCAAAGGGTAGAACCAGAATATAAATCTTGATAGAAGAAAATCTGTCATTTTCTAAAGGACTCTTTTCTTTTTCTTTTCCCTTTCCATGCATTATAAATGGAATGTGGGAAACAATATTTCAGTTTCTCATTAATTTTCAGTGGATTAAGCTTTAATTGAACACATCTTGGTGTGTGGGAAAGAAAATCAGAGTATTCCCTGTTTGATTTTGTGTGACATTAAGCAAAACATCTGCTGCCCCATTGAGGACTGGGTTTTTTCCTTCTATCACAACTATAGAAATTTCCTCCACCATGAATGTAGACATTTCTTTTGATAATAAAAGGGAAAATTACATGTACACAGGCTTGGTACTAATTCAGCTCCCACAAGCCTTAGTGGACTGCACAGTTCAAGCTTTCTCCAGTCTTTGCAGCAATTCCCAAAACATGCAGAGTAGCTTGTGGAGTGATAATCCATCCTGGCCTATCCAGGCAGCAATAAAGAAATGGCAGAATGTTGATTTGTAACTGCCAAGAAGCTGTTTGGGGAAAAAGTGTAAATAGCTCCTAAGGCAACCACACATTCTCCATGTTACTACACAAGTACCTGCTATTAAAAATCCATGTGGTGCTTCTTAGGTGTTTTATTATCCTGCATTTATCCAGTTATTTCCATTATAAATATCAGGCCACATCCAGGAGTTAAAATGGAGAACGATACACTCATTAAAAAGCTGCTTTTTCCTTGCCCTGTGCTAAATGTGAGGAAAACAACTGCTTAAATGTGAGCAGCTCAAAGCCCAGCTTGACCCCAGCTTTGAATCTTCTGGAGGAAACAAGTCTGTGCCTCAGGCAGAGAATGTCTCTTAATTGCATTTTGATATTTTTCTGTGGGACATAAATGGAAAGGCTGCCTGGCTTTATTTGGAGGTGCAGGCAAAAGCTGGTATTTTGCTTCCATGGAGACCTGGAGTTTCAGCTTTACAAGGCTGCAAAATGCTGCTGTATTTCACCAGCACATTCCAAAAAGAAAGGTGGGCTGGAAGGAGGAAAAAGCAACAGGTAACAGTGTCACATTCCTGGTAAAAGCTTTGGAATTACAGCAGTGATGCTTGGATGGGGGGGGTTGGCAGTTTTAAACCTGAGCAAAACCACCCTGAGAGTGGTGGTGTTTCATCACAGGTCTGGTCACTGCATTTCTGATAATTCCCTAACCAGAACCACCAGGTGATCTGCAGGGAGCCTCTGCAAGAATAAGAATTAAGAAGATGATGGGAAGGGTTAGGAATGGGTCAGAGGAGACCCAAGGAAAGATTTTTGTGGGAAGGGGCGAGGGAGCACTGAGGGGACACGTTTAGATGGGGAATGCTGGGTGAGAAAAGGGCTGCTTGAGGAAAGATTTTGTGAAAGTTGAGGGGATAGTGAGAAAAGCTTTTTATGGAAAATACAAGAGAAAGGCAGAGTTTTTACATGGAGGGAAGGGATGAGAACGGCAGGTTGTGGGAGCAAGTGCTGAATGTCAGGAAAAGGCTCTGCTGGAAGTGCTGAGGTGATAATGGGGAAAAAATTCCTCAGAAAGCACAGAGGGAATAAAATATCAATGGCAGGGAAGAAGATATTTTTAGGAAGCACTGAGGAGAGAGTCCTGCCTTGCTACTGAAGTTCAGCTGTGCTGGGGAATAGATGTGTGCCTTTAGTGTCCTGTATTTCTCTTGCTCCCTTACCTCCTCCTGCCATTGAAATGGGCAAGTAATCCAAAGTGGAAAAGCATTATGAGATGGAAAAGGGAAAAGATGATAAAAACCTCAGAGAAAAATGGGATTGAGCTGGGCTGAGCAAGGAACACTGTGATCATTTCGATAATGCGAGAAAACAAATCTGAAACCAGCGCATTTCACCACTCGGTGGGTACATAAACAACTCCTAGTCCTGGCCATTTTCATTTGTGCGGTTTTCAGTAAAAGAAATGCAGAATTCCGTGATTAATCCTAACAGCAACCATCTGTCCGCATTATGTTCGCTGCGCTTCCCCCGGGCAGAGACGGGCGCTGGGATTATCCAGGGTGTCGGGCCCAATTCTCTTCCTGGGGATGACTCAATCCCGCATCCAAACGCTTCTCCCTCAGCATCCTCCCGTGTCCCAGCCCCGCTGCGGCCTTCGGCTGCCATCTAGTGCCAAAGAGAGGCAAAACGGTCCGAAAAACCTGCTTTTCTGCCAAGTGGATTCGCGCTGAATGGCTGTTTTGTGTTGGGAGCGCTTGAGGCCTCATCGCCCTTTATGTGAAGAAATCTTCCTAATCTTCAACCTGAACCTCCCCCCTGGTGAAACTAAGGCCGTTTCCTCTCGTCCTCTCCCTTGTTCCGTGGGAGAAATCCCGACCATCCCTGAGCCCCCTCCTGTCAGGGAGTTGTGCAGAGCCACAAGGTCCCCCCTGATCACTTTTTTCTCCAGGCTGAGTCCCTTTCCCGGCTCCCTCAGCCGCTCCTGGGGCTCCAGACCCTTCCCCAGCTCCGCTCC
Organism: Lanius collurio; assembly: GCA_020086605.1. Lineage (NCBI taxonomy): Eukaryota > Metazoa > Chordata > Aves > Passeriformes > Laniidae > Lanius > Lanius collurio. The sequence continues at coordinate 22,963 of JACBWW010000364.1, read as the reverse complement.
CTGCCCTGGATGAGGTGAGCGAGAAGCTTTAGAATCATGGAATATCCTAAGCTGGAAGGGACCCACAAGGATCATCCAGTTCAAGCCCTGGCCCTGCACAGACACCCCAAAAATGCCACCCTGGGCATCCCTGACAGCTCCTGCAGCAGCCTCGGGGCCATGCCCATTCCCTGGGGAGACTGTTCAGTGTCCCAGCACCTTCTGGGGGAAGAACCTTTCCCTGATATCCAACCTAAACCTCCCCTGATACAGCTCCAGCCCTTCCCTGGATCCTGTCCCTGGTCACCACAGAGATCGGGGCCTGTCCCTCCTTTTCCCCCTCACGAAGCTGTACATTTCAATGAGGGCTCCCCTCAGCCTCCTTCCAGGCTGAACAAGCCCTCACACTCATCATAAAGCTTCCCCTCCACACCTTTCTCTGCCTTCCTCTGAGCACCAACACCTTAATATCTATTTTTTCATCTTATTTCTTGCCCCAAACTGCCCCAAAACTCGGGGTGAGGCGGCACAGCCCTCTCCCTCCATACTGCGCCGAGCGCTCCCCAGAGCTCTCCGGCGACTCACAGCGCACTCCCTCTCGCCCAGCACCCTCCGGTCGCTTCTCCCGGCCCTCCCCTCACGGCGGCCGCGGCCGCTCCGCCTCCCCCGCCCCGTGCCGCGGTTGGCCGCGGCGGGGCCCTGCTGACACGTCCCGTCCCCGCCCGCCGCGCTGCGCCGCCATTTTGTGCGAGCGGCGGCCGGGAGGCGCGGGCAGCTCCAGCGCCGTGCCCGCCATGCCGTCCGCGCCGCTCCGCGTGGCCGTGGTGTGCTCCAGCAACCAGAACCGCAGCATGGAGGCGCACAACATCCTCAGGTAACCCCTGCTGCCCGGCTCCCCCGCCGTGCTGCCGGCGCTCCGCTGTCAGGGAGGCGCGGATGGGGCCGTGCTTCGGGGCCCGCGCCCGGCCCAGCAGGCCCACGGTTTTGGGACAGCACCCAGCTTCCACCCTGCCTTTACCCCGCTTGTAGCCGCTTTTCATCCCGCTTCCACCCCGTTTGTATCCCCTTTTTCATCCCTCTCGTACCCCCTTTTCGCCCCGTTTTCAGCTTACCTCCTCCGCACCCCGTTCCAGGCCGCGGTCGGGAGTCCCGGCCCTCCCTGACGGACCTGCGGCCTCAGTGCTGGAAACACGGGCTGGGGACTTGGGCAGAGCAGGGCCCGTGTCTCGGCGTGTGGAAATTTAAACGTTCCCTTTCTTCTTTCCCCACCTTTTTTTTTTTTTTTTTTTTTTTTTTTTTTCCTTGAATATATCTGAAAGAGGCCCACAGGGAAGCCGGAGAGGGAGTCTTCGTCAGGAGCTGGAGTGATAGGATAAGGAGTATGGGCACGGAGTGAAAGAGGGTAAATTTAGGTTAGGTGCTAGGAAGAAATTTTTTGAATGTTGAAAAGAGGGTAGTGAGACGCTGGCACAGGGAGATTGTGGCTGCCCCCTCCCTGGAAGTGTCCAAGGCCAGGTTGGACGGGGCTTGGAGCAACCTGGGATAGTGGAACACGTCCCTGCCCCTAGGTTGGGTTTTAAGGTCCCTCCCAATCCCTTAACATTTTGCGAAGGTTAAGCCACTCCATGCCCTGAAAGGGAGCCCTTTCCTCTCACAGGAGAACCAGAACATTCAGTTCAGAATGCTAAATGTCTTTGAGATTATAAGTGTTAATCTGTTTAGCTCTCCAAGCGCTCTCAGCTTGCCTGAAAAGGTGAGATGGGAGACTGGGCACAGACTGACATGCAGGAGAGACCTGATCTGCCTGAAATCATCTCCCTAAATCATCCCTTTGCACTGCAGAAACGTGATTAGGGTCGGGTTTATTTTATTAAAGTTATGCAAAGAAACACTCACATTAGAAATACATACTGATGGCGTAGTAAGCAAAACAATCGTGTGTAAGCTGTGTGCTACCTGTAAATAAAAATAAAAGCTTTGGGAGGAATAAAAGAAGCATTTGGTCTGGCAGCCATCTTACTGGGACAGCATTTCATGCACTTCACGCTCACACTTGGCGTTGGATGTTACCTGATGAAAACATGGCATTGTTTTTCCTCTGATAATGCTGGAACTGAGTTTTAATTGAAGTCTGAGTTTTAAGGACCGAGTTAAATTTACTCATAACGCCTGGCCTTTTCCTTCCCCTGCGTTTTTGCAGAAATAAATCACTTCCGGTGTGACGGATGTTCGCCAAATGTGGCAGGGGTGGTTTTTTAGAGTCCCTTCTCCCTTAAGATTTTAATTTAAAAGTAACAAAACCGTATTTAGAAAACGTTTAATTTTATTAACATCTTTTGTAGTTAGAGTAGCCGTAGCATAAATGGCAAACCGGAGATAAATTGCTGATGCTGCTCTGGAGAAGTAACTGCCCATGCCAGTAAACTTCAGGAAAATGTGTTTTGGCTCAAAGCCAGCCTGCCTCACCATTTCAGGGCAGTGCCTTGCTCTGTGTTGCAATGCAGCTGGAAAGAACACATGATTAAAAGAGGAAGAGGAGCTAGGAAGAAACTGAGGAATTACAAAACTTTAAGGTATTTTGTAAGTGGATGACAAGACTTTAAAAGACACAAATTCTGTGTGCTGTTGGAAGACAAAGTCTGGAGTCCAGCACTCAGTGTGTGCTTATGTATTTTGCAATTAACCAAGTTTTAAACACTTTGTTCTGGTTTTCCAACAGAAATTAGACTGAAGGTCTGTCTGAAGTTTGTTGATAGAATAAGAGCCATCACCACAGGGGTGTGTTGAGCTGTGGAAGCAAAGAGGGACAGGAAGAGCAGTGCAGAAAGAGAATCCCTCTTTAAAAGCAGTCAGACTGGATGTGTGTGACCCTTCCCTAGGTCAGATCTTGCTCATCCTGCAGTGTTTGCTTTTACAGATGTGACGTGGCTCTGCTGGGGTGGGGTGAGGGGAGAAGCAGAACAGGCCTGGGTGCTGTGTGAGCTCTGCACAGCAATAACAAAAACATCCCCTGTTACCAACACAAACCCACGACCAGCTGCTGTGACACAAATTAACTCTACCCCAGCCAAAACCAGCACATTCTATAGGTGATTTTAGCTTTTATGTTTTGCCATGGAGCTTGCAGACTTAGGCCATGGTTCTCCCTCAGACAGAAGGGAGGCAGAAGGGTAAATCTCTCACAGCCAAAGTTTTTTATGCAGCAGTGACACAGAGAACTTGAACTCAATAACTTCCTTCCAAAGCCATCAGGGTATTACTAAGCAAAAGGAAATGTGGAAACTGCTGGTAATGAGAGCTCCTAAAATGCTGATGCACACTTCATCCACATAGTCCTTGTTTTAAAAAGTTAACTTTTAGGAAATTAGGAGTAGGAACATGAGATCTTAGTGGCAGCAGAGGAGTTCAAATATTGCAACCCCTATAACAAAAACTTAAATTTCATCTTGATATTAAGACTTCTAGTTCAACACTGACAGTGTGAGAGGACTGAAGTTGCACCCCTGCTGTTTCCAGAAGTTGTTACTCACAGCTTCTCTCCTGACATCATCTGTCAGCACCAAAATGCAGTGAGGTATTGACATTTGTATTGCTTAATTTAAGAAATCCTAAATTAATAAACCCCCAAGAAGGAGATATTTTCACGTTTTTTATATCAAAGCACCCTTTCATTTGACAGTTTAATGGTGATAATGCATATTACAGCAAGTTGTTAGTATTCAAAATGAGTTAATGGTGCTTTTGTCTTGCTGTTCAACAATGTGGGCTTGTTTTGGGGAGTGGTTTGGATTTTTTAATATTGATTGGGTGGCATAAGATATTCTCTAAGTAGCCTACAAGGGTTGCTGGTTATTTTACTGCTACCTCTTGGTGGAAAGGGACGTGGTAAAATTAGTGATCTGTCCCCTGAAAGTCTTCCCCACTCTGAGCTGCAATGGCACTGCAGGATTTATTGCATTTGTTTTATTATTTAGTAAAATTTCTTACAGCCTTTGCAGAGAGAAGCTGTGCTGTTCTGAACATACAATAAGCTGAAAAACACCTTAATTTAATCAGAACATCTGAATGCCTAAATAACAGTGAAATAAAACAAAAGTTCATGTCTCAAGCTGCACAGATTAATATTATTTCTCCTGCCAGTGCCTGAAACTGAGTCCCTTCAGTCCCAGGCTGGTCTCTGCTTTCACAAGTGGTGTTTGCAGGGAGCTCTGAGAGCCTTTGGAGGGAAATGCTCAGGGGCACTCGAGTGGTGCTTGTGAGCTCCTGGTAATGAGCTTTGGACTGAGGTGAGCACACCTGCTGAAAATGAGGTCTGGCCAGTGACTCACTTTGTCCTTAATATGCTGGCAGTTTATCTACAGCAGCTTTAATAGTATTAAAAGAAACAGCTTCCTGAAATACAATAATTACTGTTAAAGTTTAAGCTCCACATTTTCAGAACTCAGTGCTGGGATAGTCTGTTAGTCTGTCTTACTTCACTCTTTATGACAAAGCTCATTAATTTCCATCTCCTGGGTACTTTTACTTGGCCAAAACCAAATACTGTATATCCATTTTCTTGTAGGAATTGTTCATTGTTAAAAATGTGCCACATTACCACAGACACTTGATGATTCACTACACTAAATGTGTCCAGCTGCTTAATAAAAGGCTCCTGAATAATGGCTCTGTGCAAGCATTTTTCCCTCTCCTGTGCCCCAGTTGTTGCAAGAACTGTGTTGAAATGCTTTTAGGATATTTCATAGTGGTAGTATTAACATAAATAGTGTCAAAATTGACACTACCACTCCCCAAGGTACAAAGCACAGAATTCCATGTGAGGATCTCATATTCCAGCTATTCAGGGAAGTAATTTTGAATGGGTTGGGGGCCTTGGAGGCACAGATTTTTGATGTGTTGAATGTCAGATTTCAGGTTGGCTTTTTATGAGATCATGCAAACTTCAGGGACATCTACAGCAATTGGAGGTGGAGCTTTTAATGTGTGTGATCCAAGCAGACCTGTTTCAAAGAATAATATTAAAGGAAAAAAAATAAAAGTTAGGAGGAAACCATAGAAGAAAAGATCAAATTGAGACATGAATTTTTTAGCACTGCAGTTTCTTCTGTACATATTATGCCTTTCTTCAGGTCCAGTAGAAACAGCAGATTCAAAACTTGGGTCTGCAAGTATTGCAGGGAAAATAAATGAGCAGTGACTCATAACTGCACCAGTTACATGTGATAGAGGACTGGGAGGGGCAAAGAATTGCACTTTTTCCCACTTGTATCCATTTTCAGTCATTAGTCCTGCAGAAAGAAGCAAAAGACCATCATGTATCTTGTCTGTTTGCAGAAATAGGAACTATAAATAGTTGCTGGAGGAAAAAGTGGGGGGAAGCAAGAAAAGAGAAGGGGAGGGCAGTGTTCCAGTGGGAGGAACTAAGGGAGATAAGTGTTGATAGTTTCAGAGCAGGGTTTGGGTTTGGGGCAGGAGGTGATCACAGTCTCTGGCCAGAAGCATTTGGGATCCCTCTGAAGATCCCTCTGAAGGCAAACTGACACTTGGTGTCTTTTGCTGAATTTCCTTGTCTTGTGTGTGCAGAGCAGGGAGTTGGAGGCTGACTCTTGCACTGGTCCCAGTTCTGCTCTCTCCCCTCAGAGGAAAGCACTGCAGATTTGGGGTTGTTGCTGGGGATGTGGGGACACAGGCATTGGGTTGTTCATTCCATTTCTGCTAAAACCATTGATGCTTAAAGTGTGAGTCCTTAAAAAAATAGATTGTGGTCTCGCTGTTTCAAGTTAGATTGTCATTACAGACCCAAGAGTTTCAGCCTTTTAGGTGATAGCAGCAGTATTTTACCGTGTAACTTTGTCCATTAGACCACCAGAAAAGAGCTTTTTTTGTCCCTTTATTCAATAGATTGCTGTGTTTTTTAATGTTACTGAAGGATGTATTGAGGTTCAAGTACAAATAGTTCATCAGCAAGAACATTTTGGCATTACTCCTAAAGACAAGCAGGTTCCTGTCTCCTTTTCTTTTTAATTATAACTATTAACCAAGTAGTTGTTCATAAGAATGGAATGAAGTAATCCCTGGTTTAGCCAAGAGTTTTAGAGAGCAGCCAGCAGAACACCTGCCCCATTTGTGTAGAGGTTATTGCACTGGATGGTTTTCAGTGCCAGGCACACAAATGTTTGTTCTGGGCTTATTAAATTAGGCAATTTGGGCAACAAAGTGAGAAGAATAATGCAGTTGGGCCAACAATCTTAGCAGGACACTTAAGTATTGACCAGTCAGTACAGTTATTTATTTGTATTAAGAGAAAAACATCTCTGCCTCCACTGTGTTGTCCATGAGTGAATACACAACATATGCTTGTTGCAAATCCAGGATGTTGGAAAGCACAAAAGGAAAGCACAAAAGATGTTTACAAATAGCTGTGTACCATAATTGCAAGAAAATTCCTGTCAAATAGAGGTGCTTCTGTAGGAATGATGTGTGAGTTTGGATTGTAATTGCAAGGAAAACACACATTGGGTACTCTTGGCAATTTGGTTGCCCAACTCTTTGGCTGTGATTTGGTTGCTGGCTAAGAGGTGTTTTTAAAACTCAGTCTGTGTTCTTCAGCACTTTAATTTTTAAAGTCTGTTCAATCTAATGGCTTTCCTTCCCCCCTCCCCTTGTGTCTTTCAGCAAACGAGGATTCAGCGTGCGATCCTTTGGCACAGGGACTCACGTGAAACTGCCAGGACCTGCCCCGGACAAGCCAAATGTTTATGACTTCAAAACAACATATGATCAGATGTACAATGATCTGCTTAGGAAAGACAAAGAACTGTATCCCTGTGGCATGGCCTCTTTAAAAAATCCAGTGTGGTTCATCCTTGAAAGGTGTAATTCATTATTTGGCATTAAGAATCTAGAGTTGCTTGGCTGGCGAACTTTAAAATGATTTTAAGTTTATAGGAAGTTTTTTAGCAATGGGCCTCTAATGCTCCCCTGTAAGTCATTACCCAGTTGCAATGCACACATTCCAAATGCTCTTTTGTAGTGTGTTACCATGTTTAGCTCTTGAATGAACACATCAATACCCTCACAGATTGCCCATTGCCTCCCCTGCACTGTGGATCCTTCTCAGTGCAAAGACTGTCCTGGTTGTGGATTTGGGAAGAGCGACCACCTCGACATTAATGTTGTATTTAGCTCAGACAAACTGCCAGGTAAGGCTTACAGAATACTTTCTCTGGGAGAGAGGATACCTTTCATTAAAGAGCTCACCCTTCTCACTGAGGATTTGTGATATGTGATTTGCTCTGTGCACCGAGAAAAAATAACTCTGTAGTTTGTTATAAACAATGGACAGAGGAGAGCCCAATAACATTTAATCCTGGAGAGCAAAAGTGATCAGGGTTAGGCACACTACTGAAAATGTCCAAACTGTATGATTTTAAAATTCCTATATTTAAAGTTGATTTTTTTTTAAAGAAAACCCACAGATGAGAATTGGGGAACTCACTCTAGATGTTTTTTCAACAAGGATCCTTTTTTTAAAAAAGTTCAAAATGTAGGATGTAGTCTTAAAAGGATCACATGTGACATGCTGGTTTATTTGATTTTTTTTTATCCCTCTGCCTATAGAGAAAAGGAAAATCTTGCAAACCCATCTTAATGAGGTATGCCATATCCATATCCTGATTAAAAGAACTGCTTAAAAGAAAATTTCTTGAGCTGAGAATTAATTTTAACAAGCACGAACGACTTGAGATTTCCTTTTTGAATTCTTCATTGCTGCTGTGCTGAGTATGGCAGTACTTAGTGAAAAAAAAACCCAACAGAAAGCCATCCTGTTCCCCCTCCTCACTCAGCATGTTTTGGAGTCACCAGTGGGGTTCTGCTCCATGCTGTGTTCCCCAAATAAATTTGCAGTGTTACAGTTAAACCTTTTCTCAAGATAAAGGAGGTTTAAACAACAGCCACTGCCAGGGAAATAGGGCAACAGCAAATGACTCCGTGACTTTGCTTTTTTGATTCTCAGATAATTTAAGGTTTTCAGACTGAAGACTGTCAGCACAGAAAGCAACTCCATTTCCAGAAGTGGGTTTTGAGGGTAAAGACTTCAACCAAAAGCAGACCTGCTCTCATCAGCGAGTTGTGGAATAGGTTTTTTGTGACCCAGGGTCCCAGGGGCTCTCAGTTCTGTTGGGTGAGCATAACTTCAGAGAGGGGATGGGAATTACCTGTGGGGTGGGAGGGGCTGCTCCTCATGGGCTTGGAGTGTGGTTGGGATGGGGGAGCAGGAGGAGGGGTGGTTCCATATGATTCAGCTGCTTATTCTGTTTCCCAGCCTTGCTTTTGTCATCTGTAGCCTTTCCATGTGCTCTGAAGTTTTGAGTCTTGCTGACAACACCCTGCTTGTTCCCATATTCCAGTGAGGAGACACCTGAAGTCTGAGTGCTCTCCTTCCAGGCACTGTGGACACCAGATACTCAGTGACATTGTGGCTGTAAGGGAACATCCTGTGCCCAAATAAATGACCCCCAGGTTCAGAAAGCAGTGGCCTCAAACAGAAATGAGCTGCTGCACTGTTGGACCTCGCTCAGAGCAAGGTTAAAATTGTGTTAGAGAGAAGAGATGCACTGAACCTCTCCTGTTCACTTGTGAAGAGGGGGGACAACTATTAAAAACCCACTCTGCAGAGACTAAAAGCACCTTCATTGCAGTTAATTAGTGAAATACAGAGCACAGGCTCTCATACCTTGAAGGCATATGTTGAATTTCAGAAGCACAGGAATAGGGGATTAATGGAGCCAGGAATACAGATACAGTTGAGTAGGTGGTTACAGTAGATCTAAAATGGAAGTACTTCAAAGCCTTTTAAGATATGGCAGTTAAAACTTAGAGTTAAAATAAGGATCAGCATCTCCCATTGCATTTTTGGAATGTGGCATTTAAATTCCCTGAGCCCCAATCGAGGACTGCCCCCAAACCATTTAACACTGTTCTGAACGTGGCTTTTGGATGCTTGTTAAAACATTCCTCTATCATTTCTGGGACAACAGTAGAGAATCGTGCTACTCATTTGAGGAGGACACAGCTGTGGTCTGTAGTACCAATAAATACACAGACCACCTTGTATTTGCATGTGTAACCCACCTTTCCAGCATTAGCATTACTTGTCCTTAAGATTTCTTGCCCCTTACAACTCTCTGAAGGGGTTTGAGGACTTAATTCTAATTCTGTGGTGGTGACTTTAAAGCTGAAACAAAAACAGAGCAAGGCTGGTGAGCCTTGCTTTCAAGTGAAGGCAAAAGCTAGTCAAGGGTGAAACAATTTAAATCAAATTTAAACCTTCAGCAGTGGTTGCTGTAATGCCCAGGGATAGGAGCTGTTCAATTGGAAATTTAACCAAAACTGTGCAGGAATTGCTCCTGGGTTCTTTATCAGTGTGAGTAACTCCATGGCTGATTATTTCTTTGCTTTCCTCAACGCTGATGTGTCTGTGGCCCTCACATTAAAGATATCTAATGGTTTTCACAGTTGGGGGTATTTTTAATCAGGATTTCTAGGCAGCCTGCACCCACCCTGCAAGTTTGGCTTCCTGCTCTGTTCCTGACATTTTTACCTCCTCTTTTAATTTGACCTCCCTAACTTTAGATAAAGATTGCAGTTTTAGCTCCTTAGCTACAGGAGGTTATAAAATTGAGGGGAGGGTGGAAAATGTGTCCTCAAGAACTTCCTAAAGCTGCTTCAGTTAGAAGGAAAATTCCAGAAATGAAGAAGAACTTGGTGCATCTCCCTTGAAGACACTGATTCTTTTCTGTCAAAAAAAAAACCAAAAAAGGTAGTGATAATCTTGGTGATGGGATTTAGTTTTAACTCTGTGAACTCCATGTTGAAGTTGGATGCCCATGTTGATATTTCCATGTAGCTCAGTCTTGAGGAATAACTGACTTAAATTCTGCTTCAGGTAAGCTCTTCATGCATGTATTTATCTTAACATTTTTCATCTGGTTTTTCTTCATGGATTTTGAACTGATAAGCACTTGTCAGCTTCTTTCCTGAGCTGTCACTCCAAGTGTTCAGCAGGAGAGCTGTGTCTCTGGAAGCCACTTTGGAATGTTTCATTTAGATATGTTGAGGGATTTTTTTTTGAGGGGGGGGTTGGGTATTTTCTTCTCTTTTTTTTTTTTTTTTTTTAAAGCCTAACCTTGCAAGAGCTAAAAATAGTTGAAATCATGGCCTGTGTGTCAGGCAAATCTTCCAAAAGCAGTGCAGTACAAGTCTCATTTTCTTTCTTACTGTGTCTTTTCAAAGCACTGCAGTGCTCCTAGAAATGGAGAGAAGGGATGAGGATGGAAAGAAGTGTTTAAACTGGATTTGAAGACTTCTAAGAGGCACATTTCTGCAAATCAACACCCTTCCAGCCACAGGCTGAATTCCAGTCCCTTTTTCTCCATGAAGGATTGTAAGACCAAAACACTTCACAACATCTCAGGCCTTTCAAAGGCAACAATTTTTCAGTAGTTCTTCATCTGCCTTCTGATCAGACTGCCTTTAATCTTGGCTTCATTCACATTAAAAAAGAAATACATCAAATTGTTAAAAATATATAAGCTAGATATATATTATTTAAATATTACTTCCCCTGTGTTTGAGCCTTGGGATGTGGTAGAAACTACAGACTCCAATCTAATAGCAAATGCTTTTCAACAACATAAAACCTCCTCTGCCATCCTGTCTCTTCTGGGTGGTCTGAAAGGTTTATTTCCTTACCCAAGGTGAGTCCCAAACAGATGCTCTGAGGAATTCTGACTGAAGGAGCCATTCTGAGGCTGAGGACTTGTATAAAATGCAGTCAGAGCTGGAGTGATTCCATTTTTTTGGCAGTTTCATCCCAGTTTGAAGCAGGGGAGCAAAGTGACAGTCGATGCTTCTTGCCTTGATGTTACTTCCCATTAACACACCATTTCTGTGCCAACATTAGGGATACTTACAGGGTTTTTTTCCTTTGTTCCAAACCAATTCCCATTTTCATGGTAGCAACTGTAATTCCTTAAACTGGCATTAATTGCAGTTTCATCCCAGTTTGAAGCAGGGGAGCGAAGTGACAGTCGATGCTTCTTGCCTTGAAGTTACCTCCCATTAACACACCATTTCTGTGCCAACATTAGGGATACTTACAGGTTCTTTTTTCTTTATTCCAAACCAATTCCCATTTTCATGGTAGCAACTGTAATTCCTTAAACTGGCATTAATTGCAAGCCAGGAATGTTTCCTGCAGACCTCATCCAGCGTGGGGCTTTCTCTGCAGGCTCCTGATGCAAAGTGGCCCTGCTGGCTCTGTGATTGTGTTCTCAGTTTTCCTAAATGTGCTAAATGAAATGTTCTAATTGATTTAGGGTTTGCAATCTTGTGGTTTGCTCTGTCTGAGGTAACTTCTCTGGCTATAACTGGAAAGTCTGAGTTTCACAGCACGAAGCGGTGACAATTTGGAAATGGCTGTTGCAGCCCTTGTTTTCCTGAGCTGTTCCCTGTCTCCCTGGGCAGGGGCTGATTCAGGCTTTCCTACAGACCTCTCTCAAAGCACTTCCCCCCTCCCAGTCCTACATTTGCTGCTCATCTTTGGAATCTGGCACTGCATCCCAAAGAAAGCATCCCAACGTCACTTGTGACCCTCCCTAGCCCTCTTGCTTGCCTGCTGGTCCTTGGAATGACTGCAGAAGTGACATCTCTGTGTCACTGCCAGGTGATCAAACCCTGTAGATTCCAGCAATCCAAACCAAACTCCTCTTGAAGTTCATGCTTGGGTGAGGTGCAGAGTCAGCTGTTTGATGGCACCATCAGACATGGCACATCCTCAGGTCATCTTGTCCTTGGTACCCTTGTTCTGGTAGTCCCTTCAGTACATCTGTGACATCCCTTCTCAACCTCTTTGGCACTGGACTTTGCCATTACTCTCTCTCATTTCCCCTCTGACAGATCTGTCCATTTTCACCCCAAATACAATTTCAGCTGCTCAGCACTAGCAAATTCTTGTCCAGCACTTGAGCTCAAGGTGTTTGCTGCCTTCAGTGACCTGTGGGTACAGACCCCTCAGCTTTGGGGCTCAGCCAGGCTTTGGGAAGTGAGCAGGGCTGGCATGTGGATATTTATATTTGGACCAGCTCTTAGGAGCAGTTGGATTTATCTGTGCAGCTCCTGCCTTACAATGCTGGGTGCTTGTTCTTCACTAGGAAAAACAAGTTTGGTTTCTTTGCAGGTCATTCATGCAGGCAGAAATGTCCTGGAGCCCAGCTCAGCATCTTTGTGATAATTTGGGATGGCATATTTTAGAATCATAGAATGGTTTAGGTTGGAAGGGACCTTAAAGCTCATCCTGTGCCACCCCTGCCATAGTAGGAACACCTTCCACTATCCCAGGGTGCTCCAAGCCCTGTCCAGCCTGGCCTGGAACACTTCCAGGGCAGCCACAGCTTCTCTGGGCAACCTGTGCCAGGGCCTCCCCACCCTCACAGGGAGGAATTTTTTCCTAATATCCAGTCTTACCCTGCTCTGTTTCCATTTGAATCCAACAGAATGGTTCAGTGTTAAGATTTTATTAAGTTAGAGACCAACAAAAGACTTGGGAGCAATCTCTGGTTTGTATTAAACTGCACAGTTTCAATTCCAGAGGAAAGGCATTGTGCTCCCTGGCTGTGGAGTGAAGGCAGTTATTGCAGCCATAACCACTGTGCTTGGAAAGTAGAATTTGTGCTGCCTCTGCCCATTTCCAGTCTTTCATTCCCTCAAAAAAGGAGTTGATTGTGAAGGTGGAAGAAGGTTGGGCAGCCTCACCCGCCCCTCACACACCTCATTTAAGGAAATGTCCAGTTCCTACACAAACTGCCAGGCAGGCTTTAACACAATGAGTTCTGCTTGTAATGCACATAATAATAAATGGATGAAGGTGATGTGGAAAAGAGACCTGCAAATGCCATTCATGCTTGGGTGAGAAGCACTCTGCTCCACTCCTCGTTTTCCCAGAGAAGAAATGCAGTGTTTGAGGAGGGTGTCAGCTGCACCAAAGGGAATAATCAGATTTATTTGAAGATGTAGAAGCTTTGGGTGCCAGCCATTACTTTAAAGATTTTTTTCCCCCTTAAAAAGGATGTATGCATTTTAGCAGATATCATTTGCCCAGTTATGTTTAATAAATTGGCCTCTGTGATTTCATAGAATGGCCTGGGTTGGAAGGGGCCTTAAATCTCATCTCATTCCCCCCCTCTCTGTGGGCAGGAACACCTTGCACAGACCAGGTTGCTCAGAGCCCCACCCAGCCTGGCTTTGGACACTTCCAGGCATGGGAATTTTAGTTGTCTGTATAATTAATTTCTGTACCCCAGCACTTCCAGCTCAAATCACTTGTGAGCTTCAGCTTCACATGGGAGTTGAAATGAAACTTCTTGAATGCTTGGATCAGTGAGATCATTATTTTATTTTACAGGACAGAGACTTAACTGTCTTGGCCATCTCTAGGTTGGTGCTCATGGCTTTTGGGTTTTTTGGGTCCTGTCAGTGACAAATAATGATAAAGTTTGGAGAGATGAGGGATGTTTGGAGGGATGGTTACCCAGATGTTGGGAGCACAGACCCATCAACTGGATGGTGGAAGGCATTTCTGGTGTCTGTGACAGCAATTTTAAATTTGGGTAGCAGAAGCATTGAAAGCCTTAGGGGTTTAGCTAAACACATCCCTTTTTTTGTTGTTGTTGTTTAAATAAATCTTTATCACTAGTAAGGGATATCCTTAGCTAAAAGGAGAGAATGCACAGTCAGAAATTCTCCACGAGAATGAGCAACAGTGCTGTGCCTGTTGAAAAAACTCAATTTTTGTGCTGCAACATCCCCTTTTTATATCAAGCCTTACCACTGCTGAGTCGTCATGCCTAAATTCCATCCCTCTGTGGATCTCTTTAGCATAGTTACTCCAATAAAGGTGAAATCTGAATTGGACTCAGTGTAAAAATGAGCTGGATTTCCTCTGCCAAGAGTTTGTATTAGGTGAATAGAGATGTGGGCTTGTTCTGGTGTCCTCCTGAGCATGGAAGGGCTAAGAAGATGTGACAGCACAGAAAACCAGGGGAAGTTTTGTCCTGAGAAGAGAGCAGGGATGCACAGGACAGGGAGCATGGAGTTGAAATGTGTTGGAAGGAAATCAGAGCCTGACTTAAGTGATTCAACACCTGCTAGCATGGTGGAAACCATTACTAAGTTGCAGTATCTGCATTCACCTGAGCTCTCAGGGAGCAAGAAGCTGGGTTATTATGCACTGGAAGCAGTTGGGCAGAGCTCATCCACTGCCTGCTCACAGGATGAGGTGCTGGCTTTTTCCAGGTGAAAAAGCAACCAAATCAGAAAGTGCCATGAGTCTGAACTGCTTCTCTCAGTCTCCTTTTATAGGCAGATGGACCCTTGGAAAAAAAAAATAGCTGTAAGCTGGCAGCAGAGAGCTGGGCTGTGAAGCAGAAATCTTGTGTGGGTTTGGGAATCTGCGTAATTCTGTCTCCAGGCTCAGTCAGGAAAGCGAGGGGACAGATGCCAGCAACATTTTATCCTAGAAAGGGAAAAAAGAGAACCCAAAAAAGTGTGTGGGATGTTGTAGGGTTTTTTTTCCCTCCCCTCTTGAACTGCATGATGTAGAAATGAGGAGTACAGAGCCCAAGAAGGGCTCCCCTTCCAACTGAGCAAAGCAACGCAGGCAGATGTTGGCATATTTTGGAAAGGGCAGATATTTTGGAAATGATATTTTGAAAATGCAGTCATTTTCCTGCTCTGCAGATAACCAGAGGTCTGAGGTGGCTGCATCCATTTTTCCAAGCGTGACAAACCCCAGGAGAGTTCACAGGGCTGTTGGGGGGAACCAGCAGGTGCTGATGTGCAAGAGCTGCTGGGGAGAGCTTTGGGCTGTAAAGGACAATTCTTTAATAATATAAGGAGAAGCCTTCTGGGAGAGAAGAGTGGTAAAAAGGGCTTGGGAGTGATGTGGAGAAAAGAAATGCAGCAGAAGTCATTTGGCTAATTGACAACATTTAATTGTGATAAACAGCCTATCAGTTTGTGGTGCAAAATTGAAATTACAACCAGTGGAAGTGCAGTGATGCAGGCACACAGAAGAACTGAATCTATTTTCAAGGCAAAGTAGACTCCTGTAGGTAGAAAGCTGGGTTTAATTTTTAATATAACTTAAACACTTGAAGGATTTAAAAGCTTTGGAGGCTTCTTGCTTGAACAGGAGCACCTTGAGCACACAGGTGCACATCTGGGCAGTAGAATTTGAGCTCCTGCAGAAAGGTAGGCAGGAAGTTGTAGGTCTTTTATTACAAAAATAGTAGTGTTTCCTGAAGAGAAATACATGTCTGTCACCTTTTCAGCCAGGAAGTAAGTCCAGATGACCTCTTACAGACTGCTACAAATAATGGAAATTGTTTTATTCTCAGAGTTCTGTTATCAAGAAATTACAGGCTGTTATCCCTGCTATTATATTGTAAAATGGCTTAAGATAGAGCTGTGTTAAAGTCAGGAGGAGATGCATCCACTTCCAGGCTTTCTCCATCCAGACCTTTCTTGGTATTCCTAATTTACCCCTAAAACCTGGCCTTCAGAGGGAGTTTGGTTTTACTCAAACCTGCAGCTTGATGTGACAGTCAAGCCTGGAGTGCTCCTAATGAGTCTGCACGTCCCAGGAGGGTGGGAATGCAGTGGGATTAGAGAACCCTGCCTGCAAAGGGGCTCCAGGCTGTAAATTCAGAGCCTCAAGGTTACAGCACCAGCATAAATTTAGCAGCATCACAGATTCCTTTCACACAGTGATGAGGCTCTGACAGGCATAAAGTCAGTGTTTTTCTTCATTCCCATTTATGTATCTCGGGATATTTTTATGGGATGTGCTTCTGAGGTTTCTTTGGCTTCCTTTGGAGGTTCAGTTGCATAAAGCCACGTTCCAGGGAGGACTTTGTGCAGGTGGCACCTGAAACACCACGGGATTGCCTTTGAAGAGTGAGGCCCCTGGAGTGAGGGGCAGTGGCTGAAGGGAATGTAGGACATCCTACAGGAACAGCACAGGCTGGGGGTTCTGAGCATTTATGGATATAAAAATAGTTACCCAGGAAAAGTTGTCTTTCTGAGAGCCTTTTAAAGCTGTGGTGCCAGTGGCAGCTGCATGATGGGGATCACACTGTCACCTTAGGAGTCTCTTTAGTGGTCACTGATCTTTAGATTTGCAAACAGAAAGAATATTTTATTTTATTTTAAAGGTACAGTTATTATTTAACTTGTGCTGGTCATGACTTTCCTTCAAGTAAAGATACTTAACTCAAGCATCTTCAGATACACACAGAATGGAATTTTACACATGTTGGACAGAAATAAGAGAATCAAACCACGACCAGAAAGATTCCAGAACTGCAAAGATGTTTTTGATTTGATCCTAACGTGTGAAGAAAGAGTCTATGATCAAGTAGTAGAAGGTAAGGAGCTTGAACTGATAAACCAAGTTAACTTTGAGTGGTTTTTTTTCCCTCCTCCTTGAAGTCCTTCACAAATCTGGAAACATCTGTCTCCTCCAGCTACTGGAACACCAGTGAGGACAAGAGCTTGCAGTTATTGATGCAGATTTATGCACCAGAGAAGTGATGGCTGAGCACTTGTCCCCAAAAGAGTGTGTGTGCACAGCAAGGGCTGCATAAGGAAATTTATAGAAACTCCGTGTTTGCTTTGGAAATGCTCATGGATCTCAAAAACTTAACAAATTGGGATGAGCTGATGGAAAAGGAGGTCTGAACTGCCTTCCTTGTGCAGCTCCCTTCCCTGCAGAAGGCTTCCTGTGACCTCCCAAGCAGTTTATCCCCCTTAAATACCTCCTGGACAGGTGGAGAAACTTCTGGAGCGTGGTTAACCCTGCAAATGTGCTGCAGCTCTGCCCTTGAAGGAGTCAGGGATGTGCCAGGAGCATCTCAGCTGGGGATCCATGAGCACACAAACCAGCACAGGGCATGGATGGGAGCTCCCTCAGAGGTTCAGCTGGAACTCAGTTAACTCCTGACTCAGAACCTGTCTCTGGAAGTGCTGGGTAGGGGTTTGTGTGAGGTTTTAGGAGTTTCCTCCACGCTGAAACACCAGGCACGTGACTCAGTATCATCCCCAGAACTTAAAGGTGGTCCCTTGGCCTCTCCAGTGGCCATGGCACAACAGCAGGATCCTTCTGGGCTTTGCCAGGGTTCTGAATGCTCAGCTGAGGGGTGTGAAAGGTGGTGGTGAGTTCTGAGAGCAACTGCTCTGGTCCTTGAGGGGATCTTCAGCGAGTCTCAGGTGGAAAGCAGCTCTCACTCTGGTTTTTAGATGGGAGGGAGGGAGGTGAAGAGCAACCCTTGCTGATTTTCCAGCTCTCTACCTTCAAAATGCCCTTCACAGTTGGCCCAAATGGCTCTGGATGTGAAAAATGATATTTTTAAACAGGTTTGCCAAAATGAAGGTGCAGAGTGGAGGTAGGAGAGAGAAACTTTTGGCTTAAAATCTGGATGTAGAGGGAAGGATATGTTAGGGAGGCACAACACTAACACCTGGGTGCACTTGTAGGAAAAATGTTTTATTTTTTTCCCCCTCCACCCTTGTTGGTAAGGGAAAAACATTAAATTAAAGTAGAATTTGCTAATGTGACTATTAGTGCTTAGCTTGCAGGAGTTCATCTTGCAGTGGAACATTCACAGTGTTGAATGTACTGTGCTTTTTTTAAAAAAATGAGCAATTAAAACCCTCCAGGTGACGAAGCCCAAAATCCTTCTTGACTTTTGAGATTCTTGATCTTTAAACAGTGTCAGAGTAAGAGGAGCAGTAACTTCTCTTGAACAGGGCAAGTAAACTGCCATGACCCTTTGATTTTGTTTCCAAAATCCACCTCTTGTTTTTTTGAAATAAAAGTGATTATTGTTGAAGACAATATTAAATAAATTCTAAAAAACACTTAGGAAAAGATGAATGTGACAACACCTATGTATTTTTAAAAATCTTGTTACTACTCTGTGTAAAATATGATACCATTCCACCCAAAGTTTTGCTGCTGTGTTTTGTTTTAAATAGATTTAAATTCCAGAGAGCAGGAGACGTGTCAGCCAGTCCATGTGATCAACGTGGACATTCAGGATAACCACGAGGAGGCAACGCTGGGTGCTTTCCTTATCTGTGAGCTCTGCCAGTGTGTAAGTAAAGAGGAATCAGCAATCCTGGGGGTGCCTTGGACCCAGCTGCTGCTCAGGGGCTGGGCTTGGTTTGCTGCTCCACAAAGCTCCTCTATATTGCAGTTGTTTTGGTAAAATCCACGTCAAGATGCAAATTCCCACATTGTCCTGCTTTTTTTTGGAGCTGTTGGGCAAGTGGGTGAGTTTAACTGAGCTCATGGTTTCCTCAGTGAACTCCTTTCCAACCACTTGTAATTAGGTGGGATTTAAAAGTGACAGTTGCATTCTGAATCCCAATAGCCTTAAAAATATCCTGCATTTTATTGTACCACACTAAACTAAAAACTACAACTCAGATGAGCCTGCACTGGGTGTGATGAGAGCAGAGGAGGAACCTGTGTCCTTTTACACTCCAAGGCTGAGGATTTCACCATCCCAGGCTGGTTTTGACTCCAGCCTGTGTGATCTATTCTGGTCCTAAATCCTTTCCAGATCCAAGAAGCCTAAAGAGGGTTCAAGGAGTTGAAATTTGAGCCATCTGTTCCGTGTGCCTGGAGCTATTCTGGAGCCTGCATTTGTTATCTGGGGAGGAGGGATGGTGCCTACTCAACAAAGTCCTCCTCAAGTGCCACTTGGGTGGGCTGGGATCTGCAGCTAAACAGAAAGCAGAATATTTGTGCCTTTGGGAACACTGGGAATGTCAATTAAAGTACCATTGGGTACAGGCTGCTGAGTGAGATTTCCCAGTAAACCAAAAAACTGGGATTATTACAGTTTTCTAAACATCATGTCCTTGGAGCCTGGTTGCTCAGTCTTTTTTTCTCTTCTAGATACAGCACACAGAAGACATGGAAAATGAAATAGATGAGCTGTTACAGGAATTTGAAGAGAAAAGTGGAAGGACTTTTCTTCATACTGTCTGCTTTTATTAAAGCACATCTGTCTCTTAGGCCTTAATACAGATGAGGGAAGCATGTGTTTAAAGTTCTGATTATACTGTATTTTCCTGGAAAATGAATATTGATCTTTTGTTTTTGTTTGTTAGTTTGTTTAAAAACTCCTTTTCAGTGTCCTTTTTTTTTTTCAGGTATTCTGTCACAGGTAGGCAGAGATACTGCTTGGGCTTGTACATATAAAAAATGATTAAAAGTATACACAAAGGCCACCTATTTAAAAATGAAAATCAAGTTTTTCTTTAAATCCTACTTTAATTATTACAAGTAAGTTTTTAATTATAAAGAGAATGTTTCTTGAATATAAGTTTATAATGTATTTTTCCAGCTTATGGATTTATTTTATTTCAGTTGTGCTTTTTTGTTTTTTGTTTGTTTTATTTTTTTTTTAATTTTAATGTGACAGAATGGCTGAATTCTGTGAGGATGTGAATGGAACAATGAAAAAACTGAGTATCTGTATATTATTAGCTATAAAGTTGGAAGCATCCAATAAAAATAAAAAACCTGTAGGTTTGTCTGTTTTCAAAACAGAAGCTGAGGAAGTGTAGCTGTTCTTTTTGAGGTAAAACATGGAATATTTGTGTGAGGTGAAAGACTGTGAGGCTTTAACTGGAGCAGTCAAGGCTCACTGGGTATAGGGAAGATGGGGCAAATTCTACAGTCAACAGAAATAACTTAAAGTTGGGGTTTTTTAACCAAAGTATTTTGGAATGGAAGCATTTTCCTCCCTGACAGCAGAAGTAAACAGAGCTCAAACCCCAGAGAACGAGGGTGTGCATCCAAATTGAGCAAAAGCTCAGAGTTCTGTGTGCTCACACTGATAAAAGTTAAAACAAACCACATTATTCCACTTTCAGAGTATGACTGGTAAAGTGTTGTTGCTTTCAGGCAAAAGAAGATCTTAAAACTTGTTTTTTTAAGGGCACCCATGAATGATTTGGAGCAAAGAAGGCTCTTTAAAACTGGGGTACAGGAGGAGAACTTGGTAAACATGGTGTTGGAAGTGTTTGTGCTCCTGCCTTCTCTCATTGTGCCAGTGGCCTCTGACAGGAATCACCTCCTTTTCCTTAACTTCAGTTGTTTTGCACACGCAGGAATTTGGTGCCAGGACTCTCAGTTGAGGCCAAGGTTCCCCCTCTGTGCAGACAGCTTGGGCAGTGCTGCAGTGAGTCCTGAGGTGATGCTGCTTAACCTCTTTGAGGGAACACAAAATCTATCTTAAAGGACATCATTTCAGGTTCCAGCCCTGCAAACCCCAAGTCCATCCTGGAAAATGCTTCTTGGCAGCTGCAAATGCTGAGCTCTGAGTCAGGCCCTCAAAGAAACCTCCCACCTCTGCACTCCTGGGAGCTGGGCTTGGCTTTGTGGTAAAACTCAGCCCTCTGGCAGCTCCATCCCTGTCCTGGGCAGTGTCCAAATGGGTCAGTGCATCCTAACTTGGGTCCTGGGAATGTTTAATAACCCAGAATTACCTGTGCTGGGGGGTTTTTGTGTGTTAGAAACACTTAAAGCAGAAATTCTGGGGAGAATGACTGGATCAGAACAAACAGGATGGGCACTTGTGATGAGCTTTGCTGAGTGTTTTCTTTCCCAGTTGCCTGTCCCGTTTTATTCCTGGAGATTCTGTATTTGAAGGATTTCTGCTCCTCCTCATTTGTCTGTCTGATACCATCTCTGTTTCCATGGGGATATTTCCAGCCAAAGGAAGGAGATGGTTCTGTAGGAACTGCTTCAGTTGAGCTCTTTAAAAAGACATTCCAAACAAGCACAGTGTGCTGAGTGTTTGGAGCAGAGTTATCCTTCCCCAGCACTGAAGTTGCTCTGTGGCAAGGGAAACTTGTTTGGAAATGTTTTCTGCTTTCAACTTAATTCATCTTATCCACAGTTCTTGGCTGTTATTTCATAGGAAGGCAGGAAAACCCCACATGGGATGTTTTAACCTGTGGTTTGTGTGTTCATGGGGATTTACAGCAGTCCTTTCCATGGATTAATTAGAACCCTTGACATGTCACTTCTCATTTATTGTGCAGGTTACTGAAAAATTTGTGATTTATAGAAATACTTTTTCTCCACATGGTTCATTAGCACTGAAATCACCAGTGAAGCTCAGTTTACACTGGGATTTTATGGGGTTCTTGCCTTTGAGATACACACATTTATACAAGCAAAAATATCTGCGTGGGGGTGTAAAACTGGCTAAACTCAAGGCCAAAATTATTTTCTGTGTCAAAAGAAATTTCAAGAGAAACATTTAATTTGAAGGAAATGGGACAAAATGTGGTTTTCCTTTAAGAGCAGGGTGGGATAGAAATGTTTGTGCTGGAGACTACGGAGAATGAGCACTGAAAGATTTCTTTTCAAGCTCTGTGGTTGCCTTGTCCCTCTTCAGTGGAGAGAAGCAGGCAAGGGTTCACCCCCTGTGAACACAGACTGGGAGGAAGGAGAATTTCTGCTGGCAGGAAGAGTTTCCAGCCATCTGGGATATTCCCCCAGCCTCCATAGGGCAGGCAGAGGTGGCTTTAAAATGCAGATTGCTCCCAGGGGTTGCATCCCCTCCTTTCCAAACACTGTGGCTGTGTTTTGTCAGCACTTCTCTGGCTTTTTTGACTTTCTGTGAAAGGCTGGATGGATTAAAGAATAACATCTATTAAAGTGTAAAGTTCTGCTCTCTGTGAGCTGCTGCTGTGTGATCTTTGCCAGGGACTTCTTGGGGTTTCCATCCCTCTGCAGATCCCATCCCTGAGGCACACAGCAGCAGAGCTCTGGTCACTCCTAGTTGGGAGTCTCTTTCACACGAGGTTTGGGGGTTTTTTCTCGTGGTTCTTGAGACTTCCAGAACATTCAGAACATCCTTCTCCCTGTCAGCAGCATCAGCACATCTTTCAAAAGGTTTTATGTAAATAAAACTGGGGATTCTGGTGATTTTCTCCCTCTGCACTGCTGGTGTCTTATTCCTGAAGTTCCCTGCCTGTTGAGGAGTGCAGATAATGCAATCAGGCTGCCCGTGGCAGCAAAGAGCTTCTTCCCAAGGTTTTGGTGTTGCTGGATCTGTGCAAAGGTCAGTGATCCCAAATAAACTTCCCCAGTGCAGCAGCCCGGGGAACTGTGGCTGAGTATCAGCTTCAACTTCCACTTCTCAGATGTGTTGGATCTTAGGAGAAGGCATTGATAGAGACAAACATTTGTGCTGGCACAGAACTGGGAGGAAAATGGGAATAAAAGCCCATGAGCAGAGTCCAGAGAGGGTATGGGAACAATTTAAAAGGAAAATAAATGCTTGCTCTGCTTGGTGTTAGTTATAAATCCTGACTTGTGTGAGCACCACAGAACTGAGCTGAGGTCCTGAAGCAGAGAGTTCCTGCAGGTGTGGTTCGTGCTAAACTCCTGCCTGGGGCTGTGTGTTCACAGGGGGGTAAAAAATACTGATTAGGGACTGAGCAAATGGCACTGAGATGCCCCGAGGTTGGCTGGGCACTTGTCTGGGTGGGGCTGGTGCTGACAGCACAACCTGAGCCTTGGAGTTGAGCTGGAGCCCCAGGCAGGTGGGTGCTGGTTTTCCCCAGGGAACAGCTAATCCGAGCAGCAATAATTAGGCCTGAGTTTAACAAACCTTAGAGAATTTAGAGAGTCTTTGCTCCGGTGTGAATGTCACCTGGCTCAGAGCAGTGTGACAGCAGCGCTTTGCCCGGAGCAGGCTGAGGTTTGTCACTGGTCAGGCAGCTCTGTGGAGGTGGGAGGGGAAGGGCACTGGGAGCAACCAGGGCTGGGGGGCTCAGAGGGGTCAGAGCAGGGATGTTTGGGACCCCCAGCAGCCAGGACTGAGCACAACAGGGA
>JACBWW010000363.1:0-42160 GCA_020086605.1 Lanius collurio | reverse complement strand
AATGGAATGGAAATAAAATAGGTCCAAGAGAATATATTGGAGATTCACATGAAGTGTCTCTGTTAAAACATCCATTTTAATAAGTGTGCACAAAATCCCCAAACCCAAAGTTTTTCAAAATGCAAAGTACATATGCCACAGAACTAATTAGGACTAAAGCCAGGACGAGAAATAATATTCATTAAACACCCAGGAATAACAACCAGAAAGGCAGTCTTCCATTTTGTGCAGCACTCCTGGCTTGCCAGTCAAATTAACGTACAATGAATTGAGGCTTTTATTTCTTTTTGAAAGAACAACACACTGAAAATATCAAATGCTTATAGCTTTCTGTTATAGTTTGAAATATGTATTTTTAAGTGCATCAGTGTATGATCACTTGCTTTCTGTTAATTCCATATTCCCTTAAAGCAATACCTAAACCAAAATAGACATTTCTTCTGAAATTCTTTTGAAACAACAGTCAAAGATGTTTCAAACTAGATAACATTTAGGAACTAAATTCAGCTACATGTGATGATTCAAAATGGAATTTGAGATAATTTCTGGTTTCTTAGCTTTCTTTTCTGTCTTTCAGGTTTTAGAAATGAACATTCAGGCCCCAAAAAAGAATGGTATTTCTGATATAAATCACCTATTTGGAATTCAAGCTACAAAACCTTTTTCAAATAAATATTGCATTTGCCATGGTAGTGCAAGGGAATATTGGGTTTTTTAAATGAGGAAAGACTAAAAATCATACTAAAATTCAAATAGGTCAAGCAATTGCGGCTGTTCATCTTTACCACTGGGAAAATTTCATATGTGCCATTGTAATGGGAAAAAAAATAAACCTTTTGCTGCCTGAGAAAAGCACTATTTTTCACTTACCTTGCCATGGCATTAATAAGCAGTAATCTCAGCAAAATACCCAGTGAACTGTATCACTTAGCATCAATTAAGCCTTTCAGTTAAAGCAATATTGAGTTAAGTATGGCGCTGCAAATCTGGAACACACCAGAGTTACAAAAGTAACTTTTCCAATGGTAGTATTGGAATAGTAATTTTTATCTCTCTTGGTTGAGCATAAAACTGCTCTATTTTGTTCATAAAAGATAAAAACCTACCATGATGACCTATTTAGAATACTTTTTTCATATTTTTCCTAGGCAGTAGAAGCTCTTGCTTCGAACACAATTTCAGGGTCAATATAGTGTGTGATTTTCAGCAGGTGTACCCTGAAATACATTTTATGTGGGTGTTCAGCTTGAGAAGTGTCTTCTAGAAAATATTAAAGTACCCTGAAACACTTGCTGATGATAGGATACAATGAAAAGAAGACAAGCACTTGAAAGAAGTTCGAACAAAAAGGCCAACAAATATTACTGACAAAGTGCTGAGATTTTGTCTAGTAAATAAAAAGAATGTTGGCCTCAAAATCAATGAACCAAAATTGTGTGTTGGAACCAATTTTGGCTCATTGATTTGGGCTTGTACAACCCCCAAAGGGAAAATGGTCTATTTTATCAAAACCAGAAAGGGAATCACAGTAATCACAGCAGCTGACTTGGGATTTGATTATTGAACCAACCTTTTCTTTTCCACTATAAAGAACTTCAGGATAGATTAAGAGATTCTTAATATTGTACTTTGAAATTATCTCAATGGCCTCAAGTGGGCCTTTATTAAAAAAAAAAAAGAAAACATTATTGGAATTCTGCACTTCCCCTTTCGGGGTTTTTTTGCACTTCTGTAATTTCATTTATTCAGTTCATCGATGCTGCTCTTTTCACCTGAGCTAGGAAGGTGTTCAATGACAATATTTCTTCATGTCATTGAGGCAGATAAATGCTCAGATCTACCTGTACCTGAGAGAAGTCCTTTGCTTTTGATGATGATGCCTGTGATGACGTCTCCTTTGCTGTTGCCCCTTAAGTGTGCAGGATCCCAGCTGCCCATTACAGTCTTACCTTCACTCTGTGGCTCTAGCTCAGCACTCTGAGACACCTAAAACACTTCTGGAAACGTGGATACTGAGTTGGGAGGGTGCTGGCTCGTTGGTGGTACATTGATGAGAGGATGACTGACTAGAGGCAGCCTAGATTCAGAAGGTCGAGTGTTCCTGTTGGACACACAGGGTTTGTTCAGTTTTCAGAGTCTGGTGGTGAGAATGGCTCACATATGTGAAAACCAAATAGCAAACAGATTAAATGTTATTCTGTGCTCAGCCACGAGCAGCCCTCTCAAACTTCTATAATCAGAGATGAAGAAGGCAGCAACGCAGCATTACATAAAAAATACACTGTTGGTGTCCTGGTTTCAGGTAGGGCAGAGTTAACATCTCAGCAGCTGTTACAGTGCTGTGGTTTGGATTCAGAATGAGAATGGTGTTGAGAGCACATCGATGTTTTGGGTTTTTCTAAGTTGTGTTTGTCCTAAGGCAAGGACTTTTTTTCTTGTCTCACGTTCTGCCAGCGAGGAGATACCCTAAAAAACCTGAGGGGGAGCATAGGTAGGACCGGTGACCAAAGGGATATTCCACACCATAGAATATCATGCCCAGTATATAAACTGGGGGGAGTTACTCAGAAGACAATTTGAGTTCAGGCAGGCAGGTCTGGTATTGATCTGTGGGTGATGAGCAGATGAACTGTGCCTCACTTTTTTTTTTTTCTTTTTATTTTCATTACCATTATCATTTATCATTATCAGTGTACTTTACTGTATTTTAAATTATTAAATTGGTGTTAACTTACAAGTTTTACTTTGGTTTTCCTTCTCATTACACCAAGGCAAGAGGAGAGAGAGGCAGGGGTGAGCAAGCAGATGGGTGGTGCTTAATTTCCAGCTAGGCTTAAAATCACAGAAATGGTAGAATAACTACCAGATATTTCAAGAAATAAGCACACTCAACAAATATGTCTCTGTTTATTTGGATCATTGTAAGTAAAGTCTGCTTTCTTCAGAGCTATGAACTTGTTTTTAATGTGCCATTAATTTGGTGATGATTCACAAAGTATTTTTATTTTTATTTTTGTGGTGTAGCTCTGGTATTCTTCATTAACACCCACAGATTTTTTTTCTCATGTTACAAAAATTAAAATACAATTATTTCAGTTAGTCAGAGCATGGTGTTAAAAACACTAAGACTGTGAGTTCAATCCCTATATGGGCCATTCACTTAAGAGTTGGACTTGATGGTCCTTCTGGGTCCCTTCCATCTCTGAGTATCCTGTGATTCAGTGAAACACACATACTTAATAAAACTTCTTTTAACTTAGTCATAAAAACTGATCCTCTGGTTTTGGCCTCATTTTTCTGTTATAGTAATGATTAAAACACATAATGAAAATATTGCTAATTAGGAATGTGATTCAGTTAAAATAAAAATAATATATAAGGAAAAAAAGAAAATTCTGTTATTGACTCCTCAGTCTGATAAAACAGGGGGGGTTTTATCCTTCTGATCTAGTTTGAAAAAGGACTGGGGTAATGCAAAGTGCACAAACAAGAGGAAAAGAAATTTATTTTCCATTTCCTCCTCTCTTGTGAATGTTTGTGTTCTGGTTTAGACTGGGAAGAATGCTTGGAGAGTATTTAGCAGGGTGAAGTATCTGGGGCTTTTCAGGAGGACTAATCTATGTTTGAGGCAGGAGTGTTAACTAATGAAATTGGCCACCTTATTTCACAATTGTTATGTCCATCCACAGATTAAGGGACAGAACCTTCTCAGATGTACCTTAGGTATAGCTTTGTTATTCTGTAATGGCCTGGGTGTAGCTTCACATCCTAAGAGGTTCTAATCCTCAGTGCCAGGTAAGCAAAAATATGCTTACTGGATACACACATTTTCCTTTGGCTGGGAAAAGGCAGGAAAGAAATAGAAATGTACTAATCTGTACGTACTGTATATAAAAAGCAGTCAAAGTCCTGAGACTTTTACTCTGCATTTTCATATATGAGGAGAAGAATTACATCTGTTCCAACTAGCCTTGTTGCAAAAAAAAAAGAAGGTTTAACCAAACCCAAATCGCGAATCTGGGGCCATGCTATAACCAATGTGTGGCTCTGGGGTGGCATCAATGCATTTTTTCCCATTCCTATATTGTCTTCTGCGTGAGATGATTCATATAGCACATTCTGTATATAATGCAAACATCTCCAGAAAAGTAAATATCTGGTACAGAACACATATATCTGTATCTCTGGGCCAATCAAATGTGTTTGATGTTAAAGCAATACTAAATGGTTGTTTCAAGCTTTGGAAAGTTCATTCCTGAACTGGAACTCTGCAAATACTCTGAATATCTTCATGGTGTTTTGAAAATTTAAAACTGATCTTCTATGTGATGTTGCACAACTCTTTCTGCCTCCAGGTTCTTTTTGCATATTCTGTTTATTTTGATTCTAGTTTTAACTTATTCCCTTCAGGTGTACACACACTTTTGAAAAAAGTAATTTTTAAGGCAATCCTGGTTAGAGTCTCAAAACAATACAAAGAGAAATATTAAATAATATACTTTGTATTAGCTGTTGGAGGCAGCCTATATATTTAATCTGTCAAGCAGTATTTTCCTTTGTAGTGCCAACAGCAGTGTAATCACAGAAGAGCCATCTCTACATATCTCACTTTGAGTCTTTATTGACAGGATGGAAAACCCTTCCAGCTGATAAGATCTTGGTAGAAAGTTTTTTTCCAAATACTCCCACTGGGGTCGATAGGCATCAGTCAAGGTTTCTTTCTGCTTCTAAGAGCTTTTGTCTGCAGAGCTGGCACATTTAGAAACAAGTACACGTCCATTAATAGATTCAGGAGGTAAGGATTAGAAATCTATACTTTTCCTGCTTTTTCTAATGAGAAACTTTAAGCAAATGATGATGTATAACAATGGTAGGAGATGACCCAACATGACTTCTGCTCTCTAGCTGATTGCAAAAACAATTTCAAAATACCTGGGCTGTTTTCACCGTGTTTATATAGAGTATGACAACTGCACAGTTACCTATACCAGACAAGCCCTATTCTCCAGAGGCAGTTTTTCCTAAAAGAAGGTTTAGTTGTGATCATCCCCCCAAAGCCCTGTTCACCACTTCTGCATATAAAGAAATTCAGCACTTTCACAGGCATGGTCTTGCAAATCCAGCTGAGTAGTATCAGGCATGATTTGAAATGTTGCTTCTGAGTTTTCTTATGCTAAAATTTGATAACAGTGTGAAGGCTCATAATCCACTGTAGTCACTAGAAGCTGATGTGTTTCATTTAACAATTCCATGGACTGGAAGCCTTTATGTGATGGCATCTTGGGGCTTAGGTTCTGGAATTAACTGACAGAAAGACATCATTAGACAGTTCATATACTTTACTAGGCACAGGTAATTCAGAGTGGGTTCTGACATACTTTTGGAGTTCTGAGCAGAGGTACTTTAAGTAGGCACAAGCCCCATTGCTTTTTATGCTTCTAATTTCAGCTGGGATTCCTATTCAGCCTGTTTATCAATGTGCAGCCAGCTACGTTGAAATAAGAAGGAATCAGTGTAAAGTTGTTTTTTCCTGGGTGTTTTGATTGTAAATTTTTAAAATGTGAGACTGTTATAAAACAAAACTCTTGTGCTTATGTGCATTTGTCAGAGATAAATGGATTTTTCTCTATCCCGTTATTAAAACATGTTAAAAATAAACATTATCCAGCTATTGGTTAATAGAAGAGACTTGCCAAGCATCAATTAAATAAGAGCGAAACTTTATTTTTTAGTTTGCATTTTAATAAATCTCAAGACTGAGTGTCTGAAGCCAAGGTCTTAAAACGATATTGAGGTTACCAAATGGAATTACTTTGATTGGCAAGATAATGTTAAGTAATGCCAGCATTGCCGAGGTCAGTGAGAAGACTCCGGGGGATTAATCATCCCAGGAGTACAAAGAGTTATTGTAACTAGAAAGGAGAACACATAAAACATCACAATCAGATACTGTTTGTCCAGGGGATAAACATGGCGAAAGAGAAAGTTTTTTGATACAACCCCTAAGAAAGGAATAAAATTGAACACAAAGAAAAATGTCAAAATCACACCAATTTTTTCTCCATGGGGCTTTTCAGACCTCCTGAAAACGTTTTGGGTTTCCACATGGGTACCTCCTAGTCTGAAGACATGCTCCTCTTTAAAAACAAAGAAAAACCTTGTAAAATACAGCCACTTTGAAGTGCGAAGTTAAAATCACCGATATATATGGTGTGGCATCAAAACCAGGCAATTACGTTATGCATTGTAGAAATTATTAAGATATATAAATACTTATAAAGTATTAAGAGGCTGTGTGAACTTAAGAAGGTCTCATACCCATCCCAGCTCCCCCTGTCTATATTGCCACCAGTTCATGTGCCTTGCTTCCAGCTTCCACCATTGACTGTTTCCAGTATCCCTTTATGGTCTCACTGCTGAGCATCAAGATAAGTAAAACAGATAAGAACAAAGAGACAAAAATCTGGGAAAAGAGGAAGGTTGTGGGGAAAAGGGTAAGAGGTGACAATATTTGTACTACTGGTTTTAGAGACCTGAAATAACCTCTGGTATCCTGGAAGGAGTGCCATTTGAAAGGGTCAGGTCTCCCTGAGCTGCCACTGGCTGTGCTCTCTAAGGGGACACTTCATGCACAGAGCCTTGGGAGATGGAAATGGAGTTCCATCATACCATTTTTGTGGCATATATCTATGTTTTAATATGCTTACACAGTAATGCAGAAGTCTACAATGTTTGTTTATTCAGTCTGTTGCTTGATATGAAACTTTTCTTGATTCAGTGAGACTCCTGGCTTTTTATGGATCGGAACAGTGTGTGCTGTGTGCCACATCTTTCTTGTGCTCTTAGAGGATACTTCATCTGAACTAATACTCAGTTCTATTTGCAAGGTGCAGTTAACAAACAAATAGAAATTTTTATCTCAGCTCATATTTACTGGGAGCTTGCCACTTACCTCTTATTTTGCCTTAAAATTCCGTTTTCAGTTGCAAGTGCTCTATCGAGCCTTATTTTTAACTTGGAAGCTGCTTTTCACAGCTTATCAGCTACAGTCAAAAGAGAAGAAAACAGCTCAAGTCTTTGCATTTACAACTGCACATTTGAAGTGCTCTTTTGCACCTTTACTATTATTCCTACTTCTTGTTCTATTTTGAGAAATCTTCCCCAGAAAAATATGAGATATGAGGGAGGTGATCCTTCCCCTCTACTCAGCACTGGTAAGGTCACATCTGGGATTCTGTATCCAATTCTGAATTCATCAGTACAGGAGAGACATGGACATAATTAAGAGAGCCCAATCAAGGGTCATAAGATGATGAAGGGACTAAGTCGTCTCTCCCCTGACAAAAGACAGAGAGGGAAGGGACTGCTCATACTGGAGAAGATTCAGGGATGTTTTTATTAATGTATAAAAATAGTTGATGGAAAGGTATAGAGGACAGAGGCAGGCTCTTTTCAATGGTCTCCAGAGACAGGACCAAGGGCAACAAACACAAACTGAAGCACAGGAAGTTCCGTGTGAATACAGGGAAACACTTCCTTACTGTGAGAGTAACCAAGCACTGGCACAGTTTTTCTAGAAAGGTTGTGGAGTTTCCAGTACTGGAGAGATTCAAAAGCCATCTCACCATGGTCCAGGGCAGCCTGTTTTAGATGGCACTGCTTGAGCTGGGGGCTGGACAAGAGGACCTTGGGTTCCCTTTCAATCTTAACCTCTCTGTCGCTCTGTAATTCTGCATCCCGTGGCAAAGCAAAACCCGTTGCAAATGGTGGAGGCATGGCCAACCAGATATGAGATCCAGGGGTGCAGGTGGTTTCTCCATGACATGCTCAGTGAGCCTCACGTACCTAAAAATACTGTAGTGGTTGTAGTAGATGCAACCTGTGAAACAAACTTTAAAACAGTGAAGCTAAACCTGTAAAAACATGCACTTTTCATATGGGAAAGGAAAACAATGAAGGCATGACCCTATGAAAAATCCATAATACAGAACTATTCATAAAACTTGGCATTTGAAAGCAATCTATAGGTCAAAGTAAATTAATTTTCAGCACTCCTTTGAGCAGTGGATGAGAAAATATTAGTTAAGGTGAAGAAAATAAACCAGTTAAATATTTCATCTCCTGAGGCTATAACATGAAATCTTATGCCCTGATATTTTTTCTATTAGTATTTCTTCTAGGTTTATGTTAATCACATCAATTTACTATCAGTTCTGATTTCAGTACATCTGTTTATTTCTAAGCTATATTTCAGTTATAGCTGTGGGTCCACTGTAAAACT
This sequence comes from Lanius collurio, assembly GCA_020086605.1. Lineage (NCBI taxonomy): Eukaryota > Metazoa > Chordata > Aves > Passeriformes > Laniidae > Lanius > Lanius collurio. The sequence goes on along the minus strand of JACBWW010000363.1, from coordinate 33,879 downwards.
GCAAGAAAAAGGAAGACTAACAATTTTTGCTCTGAAATGACAGCAGTAGGCAACAGCTGCTTATTCCTTCCTGCTCCCATATTATTCATTAGACCACATAACAGTGTTAGATGTAAGTCCCATTTAACTGGGTAGTATTCCACAAGCATCAACCATTTGGCAACCACATTAAGCAGAAAATTGTAGTGTTGAGGAATATTTTCTGTTCTATGTACTAATATCTCTGTTATTCAGAAGCAGCCTAGTCTGGCAAGTCTCTTGCACATCCACATTAGCATTTGAGACTCTTCCAGTGCTCAAGGAGTGGATATTCCACCCAATTTTTGAACAGCCTGTCCAGATATGCCAAACTACCCTCTCTATTATGGTATTCTTGTCTAAATCTTTTGTGTCAGGTGCTGTGAAAGTACGGAGGAATAATAAAATGCTTGCTTGCTATCATTCTTCTCAGGCAAGCTTTAAAATGGGAACTCAGGTCCAATAAAAAAATCAGACAGGACTTCAGACTGATGAAAAATTTTGTGATGGTGCAAATCAAGTGGGCTGTCATCTGAATGCATAGCAGGCACAAACTGTGGGGGTTTTATTCCTTTGTTAGAAAAGGCTCTGGGGACATAATGACAGCCTTCTATTTGCACATGGATTCAAGGGATGCAGGAGTTGTGTTTTGTCCTGGCTGTGGTGGTAGTCCCTTCAGGCACATCCTCTAGAACAGGAAGGTTGGGGTCTCTGGATCCCACCCACACACCAACTGGCAGAGTTGGCAAGCAGGACAGGAGTCATTGTTGCCAGCCTTTGCAATTTTATCTCGATCTTGATATATTTGGTATTTTTCCTTAATCCCCTACAAAGGGTTGAATGATTATCAGTAAATTTCCACTGTTTCTAGAAAAATAAAAACGTCTTCTTTCTTGTGGAGGAAAGATTAAAGATATGACCTATAGATTAAAATAAATTAAAAGATAAAAAATGTTTTGTGTTTACTGATCACAATATTTTGGGAGAGCTATCATATTAAATGGTTGTATTGTCTGATATTGCAATGCTCCATGAAGGGGAAAAGGTGCATTGTCCTGGATCCAGTGGTCCCAATGTTTTGATTATTGTGGGTTTTAACCCAGTACTCTCTTTATTACACAAAAATACTTTTCTTCCAACTAACTTCTAGTTTCAGAATAAAACACATCTCATTTTGAGTCTCTTCTTGTAACACAGAACTTGCAGCACTCAGTGTCAGAAATAAAAGTAATCCACAGAAACATTGCAAAGCCTCATTTGAGTGAACTGTAGCTAAAAATGTGAATTGACTTTAGTCAAACCTTTCTCATTTGTGTCTAGCACCAGTTTGAGAAGTCATTTTAATCTTCTGGTCTTCTCATGCACAGAGTGAATGTGGTGAAATGATTTAGAAGAGAATTGCTAGAAAGAATTTAACTTTGCTAACATAGACAGAAAGACAAGGATTTAACATTAACAACTGGAGATGCATGTGTATGGATGTGGAAGCGGGGAAAATACTCCATTTTTATTAGAAATACAGTCAGCAAACACTGAGCACAGGGGTTTATATGTAATGCTCTAGACACAGAAAATCAGCACTGAATTGTGCAAGAGCATAGCTCCAACAAGAGCTTAAAATTAAGTCAATCCCCTGGTTAGATATGTGCTTGTTGCTTGTGCAATTAGCCTTGCAGTAGTACTAAGATGAGCTGAGAAGGATTTACTGACTGAGGCCAAGCCTTATCAGAGAAGCCTTTTCGGGCGTAGATTAATGTGGAAATGACTTTTGCATGCCTCAGTAAACTGGTGCATTAGTAGTAAAGACTTTGCTAAAACGCATTACAAAGACCATTTTGCCCTGTACTAGACAGAACAGTTTGCCCTTTCTGCAGCAGATGTTGTTGCAGATTGCCCCTGCTGACTGCACTGGGATTTCAAAAGTGGAGGATTTAATAAAAATCTACCTTTAAAAAAATTATTTCATTTTTTTATTAGGTAAACGAAATGTAGTCTTGATAAAAATCAGTTCCTGGTGATTGATAATATAATGTAAAGAAAGAGGAATGCACACAAGTTAAAGTAGAGAATATTTATCAAAATGGAAGACCCAACTCTTCAGTTGTGGGCAAGAACGGATTAAACAAGGACAAGCTAACAAATGGGAAAAGAAAGGGACAAATAAGGTATTAAACAGGGATGGCTAGCCACAGTCCAGTGCTATGATAAATAGTAAGGCATAATATATTTGATCAGGGGGTTTGTTGAAGTATTTCAGGAAACATAGGTTGTGTTCATATTCCTATCCAATTTTTGACCAACTGAAAAAATGGTGAACAAGATTTTGAAATCTTAAAACAAATAGGTTAAGAAGTTCTGAAGTAAATCTCTTCAAAGTAAAAAGAAATATGATTTCTGTACCTTTGTATAGAATAGACAACACACCCACCGTGGTGCTTAAGAAAAATGCCCACTTAATCTGCCAAATGCAAAAAAGAGATTTGAATTGGAGATTCTTCTGAGGTGGGCAGCTATTACCTGTTTCTGGGAAATGCTCTCTGGCACCTGCTTGGTTATTCAGGTTTGAATACCAGCATGTGCAGTAAACAGTTACTCAGCCCACATGAGTGATGGAAAATATAGGTTTGACCTGGTGGTAAAAACATTGTGGAGAGGAGTAGCACAGATGCACTTGTGTGACCCTGTAACACTTTGAGTCGTGTATTTGGTTTCAGTAAAGAGTGAGTGAGTTCATGGAAGAGAAATCTTTAGAGAATTCTGGAACACATTGATGACAGGGAATCTTGAAGTGGCTTCTACAGCCTGGGAAAAAGGTATCACATATTTTTGCCTCATTCCTAGGCTGCAACCATGTATGGACTGGGGTGCATTTACATGGCACTCCACCATCTGTCCCTAGCCAGCTCTGTATGGATTCTAGTAGAGTATTGGGACAGAATTTTTACAGGAAAACCTTTTGTCTGTACTACTGTAGACTAGTCTATCTATCTCCAGTTCTAATGAAAATATCTGGGGATAAAATAAAAATAAATAAAATCAATGATGGTGTTGCCTTGTGCAAGGAAAAATGAAAAGGCATAAGAATTTCAAAGTCATTAATTATATATGAAAAATTAATGCCTGACAGCTTCATATTTAAAAGTCATTGGAACCAAGGTGCCATGCAGATGTTTGCTCAAGACAAGGGGAAGAAATGCCTTGAGCCATATTTCAGTGACCTCTCCTTTTTTTTTGACATGAATGAGAAAGCAGCCTTAGAGCTTTAACATTTTCTTTTCCTAGAGATATCATTGCTGCTATTACTAAGAGCACTGAAATGGCTGGTAAGTTTAGGAATGAGAAGAATTCTTCAGAAAAGTTAAAAATATATGCAGGAAATACCTAAGTACAAGATCAGAATAACAAACATATAAATCAACTCCTTCTCATATTTCCGCATGAAAGAAGCTGCATCAGCTGGATAAACTGAATTTGATTTGCTGACTATTCTGCAGAAGAAATTTTGTTGCATGAGAATGTAGCAGCAAAATACAGTGCCTAAATGACACAAGGAGGCCCAGGTATTACCCCAGGTATGCCAGGTAATATTATCAGTTAATAAAATTGTCTGTTTCATACCCAGCTACCAGACAGTGAGAATTGCATGAGACCTTCCCAAGGAATCTGGAGCTGTCAGGACAGATCAGAAAAGACATTCAGTAAAAGAGGTCAGCAGGAAGGATTCTCATGTATTGTGTTCTCCAAAACCCACCCAGACTCTTGATCATCTCCCTTGGAGAGAGTTGCTTCTTCCTATAGACTGTACATGAAATCCATAATCTATGAAGTTGATATCTACAACAATCACATGGAGCCATATGAATCCCTGCCTTCTCTCTCTCTGCAGTTATTTTGAAGAGAGGTCAGAAAAAACTGTAAAAATCAGTCTTATAGAATATTCATAGAGCACAGAGATAAGCGACATTCATCTAAAGCTGGAGTTTCACAAGCATTTCAAGCTCAAGGCAACACTGTCAACACAAGGAACTGCACAAGGAGCTCCTTTTCACAATGACAGAACTACTTGGCTCAGGCATGTCTGTCAGATGAAGAAAAAAGACAAGGAAGAAAAACAACACGTCTGAAGATGTAGTTACATTTCCCAGCAGGGTCCATAGCTCATTCACACTTGCTCAATCACACCCTGTGCCTCCTTTCCCTGACTCATTCCAGTAGCTCTGGGTCCTGTCGGGAAACCCTGCAGAAGCAGAATACTTCCCTGGTTCAAAGCAGTAAAAACTTTCTGTTTCTTATGTACAGGGATCCTAACCCTCCCTCTTCCACTCTAGATTCACTCTAGATTTCTGACACGTAGTCCTGTTAAACAAAATTTCATTTAGTCCCCTCATTTGTCTGTAAATCCGGTGCACGTATTTCTTCTGTGTATAAAGCAAATTAAAATCATCTGACTAGCTAAATTTGGTTACTGAACAGCAGTTAACTTTTTCCTTCTAAACAATGGGAAAAGCAAAATTAATTAGAGAGGCCAAAGAATAGTTTCAAAGGGACTATTTCTCTGCTTAACAAAACTAATGCTAAGGAAGAGTAAATATTTTTACTATAAACACTGGTTTTCAAGTACTTCTTTTTTTCAATTCTTTTATTCGAATACTTAATATCTTATACCAAGGTATATGTAAATAATTTCTTTGTCTTTTCTTACATAAAGTAAAACAGTATAACCATATCACTTTAATTCTGATTTTAGTGGCTAAGTCATTTGATGGAACACAGTATATTTATTTTCTTTTACATTTTAGGAGCCAAAAGCCATGGGCCTTTGAACATTTTAGCTTTTCAAATCCATCTGGAAAAAAAAATTAAAGCACTGAGAGCTTAATGACTAAAGAGATACAACTTTGTTTGAGTTGGCAGGGTTTTTTTGTTGGTTGGTTTGTTGGGTTTTCATGCAGCATTGTAACACTTGCCATTCGAAATAGATGCATATCATCTAGCTCACTCAAAAATATTTAACATAATTTTCATAGTTCTTTGCTATTTTACATGTTCTGTAAAGGCTTACAGGGCAGTTTCTGGTTGGCTGGGGAGTGCATGGTGGTATTACTGCTTCTTTTCAGCTATTCTAAAAGCTGGAAAAGACTTCTGGAAGGAAAGAGGAAAAGTCAGCTTCTTCCTTTGTCTCTGACAAAGAATAAAATGAAGAAGGCATCAAAAATTTTGTGAGGGACACAAACTCTCTGAGGTAGAGGACCAAAATTAAAAAAACCCAAAACATTAATACCTGGAAACACAAAGGCAAATGAAAGTGATTATGTGGAAAGAGATTTGTACAATTCTGCCCATATGCTTAAATTTGAGAATCCTCATAAACTCAGGAAGTTCCGTAAAATTATTCAAATGTTTAAGATCTCTCGTTAAATTACAGTTTTGATATAGTTTTTCTGCTGTTAGTGGGATATACTTACATATAATTTATGGTATTATGAATAAAGCTTAATGGGAGATGAATTATAAAGATGAGTTAATGGACTTCTATCCCACAGGATTAGAAATCCCACTGTGTATCCGTTAACGCCCCCTCCACACTGAATACCCCCTCATTACCAGTAGATTATAACTCTTCAAGATGCACCTGGCTAACTAATATTTTCCAGCTTAATTCTAAAGAGAGTCCTCCTCCTTCAAATTTCTCATCAGTTGGTTAATCATTAGTTGCTTGCACTAGAATTCTAATTTCACAGAGAACAACTCCATCCATCTCAAGTGGACTAAATCTCCCTTTACATGAGCTTGCTTCCATGGTGCATCTCTCAGACAGCTCTTCAAGACTTAAAAACTCAGAAATTTAGCTGTTTTGTTCCTGAAATCCAGTGATTTCCCCATGCTTTCCTTACCTAGCTCAATTAGAATCTTTATTTTTTTTTTTTTGAGACTCAGCATGGACACTCCTGCTCGGCGAAAAAAACAAACCATAGAATATTAATATTGCAATTAATAAAGCTGTATTTCAAGCTTATGTGCAGCTCTGATCAAAATACTAGTTTCAGTTGCAAAGGAAATTCTTTACACTGAGTTCAAAATTGGTCAAAAATTTGGCACTGTGAATGGGAAAAACCTTAAAATTTAAACCTAAATGTTTATATCATATTTCCTAGCTTACATTATTAAATCATCTTTTTCCAAAATCAGTTGTATAGCTCCATCAGAGAAAATCTGTTTTGAATCAAATCCAGTGCCACAGACATACAACTCTAAGTATAGCAGCTCATTGTTTAACTTCATATAGACTTTGTGTGCATGTGGTTTCAATATTGCTTGTAGACTGTAAGTGGGGAAAGATCCATGGAAAACCATTTGTCATCATACCAACATGATAGTACCATAAACTTCAACCCATTTGTTTCTCATACTCATTTTGGCCATTAAACCTTATCTTTCATTGCTCAGGGTTGGCTCCATTTTTCTTCTGTCCTTGCACTCTGCTTAAGTGATAACTCACCAACCATAAAACAACTGAGATATGGAACCCAGGGCAAATATTGTATAAAATTGCCATCAAAACCATGTCCAAAGGCACATCATCAGTGATTTAGGGACCATTTGCTTGTTAGATTTCGAGAATAAATTGTTGCTTCTTCATTAAACCGTTAAGTTCCTACATGTGCATTTCCAAAGTGTCAGTTCCACACCTGTCACAACACACCCCTGTACATGAGGCAGCATTTCTGTCAAAACAATTTAATAACACTAGAAAATTCCAGTGAGCAATTCCACAGTAAAGGTGTCCCAAATATATTCTTACTGAGTAATACTGATACATGCATGTCAGGAAAAAAATGTTTCAGCATAATAAATATTCAGCCTATGTCTCTATTCTCATTTTGCTTATGATTCTTGCTCTTTCAAGAAAATTGAATACACAATACACTGGAAATACTACAACAATATTTTGATCAATCCCTCTATTCTCTATTTAACTGTCAATTAGTTTGGGTGAAATTGTTTCTGTATCTTAATCAGATGAATCAACATTCAAACAAATTTTAAGTTTCAATCAATTTATTGAATGCATAGATTAAATCTAAAACTAATTCAGCATCTTGATGGGAGGAATTTAAAGTCATTTTGGTATTTGATCAGATTTTATTTTTCCATCAAATCATATATTATGCATCCATGTTGAGGTAGAATTTAATGATTAATAAGGCATAACACTGTATAAATCAAGTATGAAAACATCAATCACGTTAGAAATCATACTGGAATATTTTATTTTGTTTAAAAATATATGATTGCACTTTTTTGATCATGTTCTTCTTACAGGCATTTTACTTTGTCAGTTGTCAAGAAAAGCAGGTCACTAGCAGCTCTTAAATATTTCTCATTCGCATCCTGATTCTCCATAGTGTTACCTGAGGTTTTTCAACCATGTTGAGAAGTCAAAGCATCTGAGAGCTTTGGTGAGAGCCAAAACTTCTCAAAAATAATTCATAAATATAAGAAAAAAGAATAATTCCAGTATTGTGGATATGCTAGAACACAGAACAATTTTTCAATATACGAATATAGTTTATCAAAAATCAGTGTTGGAAATCAGGAGCATTTTAGCAAACATGTATGAAATCTTTTCTTGCAAAAATTTTCAATAATATTCAAAAAAGAAAGCCTTTGAATTTCAAGCAAATCAGTCTGAAAATTCACAAAACTTACTAGAATTTCAGAAAGAACTCCTCAGCTGATTTCTGCATACTTAAGTGTTATAGAAATATAGAAACAATGTGCTACAAGTTGTGTTGATATATAAGGTTAATGACTAAAAGTGGTGGATGAGCTTTGTCGAAATAAACAAAATGTAATTTTCTCCTTAATTAAAACCAAGCTATGCTAAACCATGACATCATCAAAATTGCAAGATAAGACAACATATAGAGCTCCATGAGCACACTGCACCTGAAAAACTCCTAAAATTTTCCCTATTCACAAAAAAACTTCTGATAATTTGCAAAAATGTACCTTTAGGCTTCTTGATATTTTCATGGAAGCCCTGTTTAGTCAGTACTTTTTCATTTCTACCATCCCTTTATGCCTATTTTCTTCTCATAAAAATCATATCTTCATGTAAATAGGAAAAAATACAACACTTCAAAACCTTTTAAACTTATTAAGGAGTTCTTGCAAAATACTAACCCAAATCTGTTGTAGAAATATAAGAATGTGAGATTGGATATATCCCCTGTTTTGTGTTATCCCTAGAGAATATATTTAACTTTTCCAAAACTATATTATCATTCATTATTTAGATCTATACACTCTTCTTACCAATTAAATAAGAAAGTTTTTATGAAATTTTGCTAAACTCTTGGCCTCAAAGGCTTGCTGTGGCAGTAAATTCCAAAGCCTGAAATCTCACTCTGTAAAAAAGTATTTCTTTTCATCCTGACTTCCCATTTTTCAGTCTCACTAAGTGATTCCTTGTTCCTTTGTTGAAAAGAGAACTAGAGTTTCTCTCTTATCATCTCTTCACCAATTATCGTTCTATATGCTTTTGTCATGAACCTTCTTACTCCTTACCTTTCTGAGGCAAGTAATCCAAATCCATTAAGCCATCCTTTCAAAAAAGAACCTTCCAAGGCTGATGATTATAGTTATTGCCAGTCACTGATGTTTCCCACCCCCCTTTTTTTTTCTTTTTAGCTAGAATGAAGGATATTCTATGATATCTTAGCTAAAAACAAATTTATAAAGCATGTTTTCTGTGGACAACTATAGGTCTTTCTGATGTGTTTACTTTTCCAAAATATTTTACTAGGCAGAGGTTTTCATTTAAATACTACAGCTTGAAAAACTATCAGCATTTAGAGCCCAGAAATTTTTGCATGTTCATACTTTTCTTTGAGTGTGAAGTATTTTCAGTTTATCAATAGTGCATGTCATGTGGCATTAAATTATATTTTCAGGCCACCCTGAAGTTCTTGACACCCTTTCTCAGAGTATACTGTTATGGGTCATTCTTAGTTCATTCAGCAAAATATTTGAATTTGGTAGGACTTAGGTATTCCACTCTTCCTTTTAGCATATTTTGACAGTTTCTTTGAGTCCTGGTAAGATATGTTGCTGGGGAATAGGTCAGAAAGCAGGTGGATGCAATTTTTCTCCAATTTATTGGAAGGTGTGAACTGAAGCAGCTAAGATGGAGTGGAGAATTTGTTTAACAGACTTTATGTCACATAAAATATTTTAGTTACTAAAACACAGCCTTATCTGGATTTTTTTAAAATAAATTATACAATGGCTTAAGGCAAAATTTCATCATCACTGGTTTATCCTACCCTGGACTTGCTTCTTCAAACTTTTCAGTTTTCCAGAAAAATCTTACTTAACAAGTGATGCCAGGAGAGATGTCTATGGGTTGATGTCTCTGCTGCTACACAAATTGCTGAAAGAAAGAAAACGGGAGAGGTGTTTACTTGTCAAACACATGCAATGTTAGTCTGTTAGCTTAGTGGTGTTATTTGTACAGGTGTGGGCAACTGTGGAAAATCTGCCTCCTCCAAATGATGAATTTTCCTTCTCCTTCAGGGCCATGCCCTCCCCAGAGAGGGGCTCAGGAGCTGCCCTGTTCTGCCTTGGCTGCCAGATCCTGCCCTGTCCCCAGACTCCGCAGCCCCTGAATGCCATCCTGCAAGCATAAACTCCAGAAACTCAGCACTGAGCCCAAACACCTCAATTTTGTTACATTAGGGATGTTTGGGTTTGTTTTTTTAAATAGAGGCAGCTGCTGGCCCAGTGTCACACTGTGCTGCAGCTCACAGCCTCAGGCAGCCGAAATGCTGACACTTTGACAGACAACCTGGGAAATGAATGTTGATCCTGGGAAGTGAGGGGGAGGCTGGCATCCCAGAAGTAAACCTTCCCCAAGTGGGAATAGCACCTGAAACCCCCAGTGCTGCCCTGTTGATGGCTATTGGTGACTTTGATCAGCAGGATGGATCCTGCAGGGTCTTCAAATATTGCGAATTGGAGCAGCAGTGCTGTCTCTGCCTGTGGTCGATTTTCTAATACTTCACTACAGAGATACTTGCAGCACTGCTGATTTCAGTCAAAGATTTCCAATACCAGCTGAACAGGATCACAGTTTAGAGAGGGTTTTTTTTGTAGGCAGAATTGACAGGATAAAATGGGGGAAAAAATATGACTTACATGAATCTTCTCTGCAAGCTTTCATTTGAATAAGGAAAATAAATACGTTCATTTCTCTGCAATCACCAGAGGAAGAAGTAAGGAAGTAAATTAAATCCAAAAACTTAGCTCAGGAAAACTGTAGCTTTGAGTGGTAGTTAGCTGAGATACTTTTAAATGTATTTTTCATTTTTATTACCACTAATTCTTTTGAAATAAAATCAATCCTTCTACAAGCGAGCTCCTCTCTGTGTTTTTTTTGGACAATGGGACTTTGGCTCACAGGAGAGAGAGGCCAGAGAAGCTTTGTGTACTTTTTTTTTTAGGGCTTCAAGACAGTGATGCTTTCCTGAGTTGTAAATCAGAAAAATTCAAGGGGGCTTTCAATTTTCAGTGGCCTTCTAGGAGTTCAAAACTGCCCAGGATCTCCCACAGGGCCTGCAGTCAAGCCATTTCTCTCACTTTTGGCATGCTCAGGAGATGCATATTATCTTCACATAACCTGCACAATGAAATAGCTGTCCTTGGATCTCACATGCAGCTTTCAGGATTTCGGTTGTAGCATTTGTACTTGAAATAAGATACACTTGTATTAATAATTCTTTGTCAACTGAAATCTGGGAGGAATAGTCAACACTCTGTAGAGAAACTACGTTGTGTTTCCCGTGTGTTTGTGAAAGTGAATCACTCTCTGACCGGTTCACAGGAGGATTATCTTTAGAAGGTGGAAATGCAGAAGTGGCATCTTCTACATCCAGATTCTCAGTTTTATTAGAACTTATTTCAGATCAGCTGAAGTCCAGGTTACATGAACTCCAAGCAATTTCCTGCCTAACTCTTTATTAGCTTCCTCTGAGGTGACATTTACTTGAGAAGAGCTTGCTCGATGTCAGAGCTCTCAGAGCAGTATTAGGGTTTACTGGCCCTGACCAGCCTCACCTGGGACTCCCCTAACCCCATTACCCCTGTTCCCAGGGGCTCAATTTAGGTTCTGCCTGGGCTGTTGCTTCCTTCTTTGGGTGATGCTGCAGTAATAGTTGTATTCAGCCTTGTTCTCTGCTCAGCCTGAGTTCCTGCAATTTTCCTGGAGCTGGTTTTGTATCTCACCTTGCTTTCTGATCCCTGGATGTTTGGACCTGTTGATATCACCCATCTTGCTCAGGTATTCTGGGTCTGTGGAGGAGGTGGTAGAGGGATCACCTTGGCTCCTGGCTCATATTCCTTGTTCTGGTGCACCCTGACTTATTGCTTCACAACAACCAAGACATGAAAATAATTTATTTCCACTGCAGTACTTTTTCAAGGAAAATATTTAGGGCACATGCCTAATTATTCCTCACAGCATTACTCTAACCATCTCAGGAAGTTACCTCTTGCCACCAAAGCTAGGTTTGTTACAAGAGTCCAGAGGGATGGAGGGAGATGAGTGTGTTGCCAGGCTTGCCTGGCAGGGCTGTTCTCCATCAGCTCCTGGATTGCTTGCATGGTAGTGGTCTGGAAGGAAAACATAGAAGAAAGAGTTAAAAAAACAGTTTTGTGTCTTAAAAACATTTGTTTTGGTGATAGCTCTTTTGGGCTGCTCTTTGTGAGCATATTTCATTCCCAAAAAAGTCAATGTTCACTAAGATTTCTCACTGCAGCTCAGAAAGGAAGTTTAAATCAAGAGCCTATCAACTTTTTGTGTAGTGTTTGTCAGACTGTGCATTTTGCACAAGCAGAGTAAGAATTCTGTGTTGAAATGGTGATCAGTGGCAGAACTGTCGGTCACCTGCTGTATAATTCCACACTGATGAAAGAAATGCTGTAAATGTACTTTCCCAGAAAAGTAATAGAGGAGAAACTTCTGACTTTTAGGTACTTTCCTCTAAAAATTTGTAATGGGCAATCCAGGAAAACACCAGACGGTAATTTTTCAAGAAAGGTTTTTTTCACAAATAAAAGTCTTCCTGAATAGGATAAAAATATTTCAGTCTGTCAGCAAGAGATAAAACATCTTGAATATTAAGTAACAAAAAACCCCTTTTCTGCTCTTTTGTAATATAATCATGGCATATGATAAAATAAGATTACAAAAGGGCTTTTGACCTTTTCTGATGTAGTCTGATATTCTTAAACAATTAGTTACGAAGGAAACAACATATGGGAGGAAAGAATTAAAGCTGCTAATAAATAAATCTATTTGGATGCTTACTATTATCTGTATGTAGAATTTGGAGACAGCAAAACATTACTGGGTAGTCTTTAAAATTTGTTTTCTAAGCAGGCTTGGCAATGCATTGATGTATGACCACCTATGTCAGTTTTTAGACATGTTCTAGTCAGTTTGTAGACAGGTTCTACAGTTTTTGAATAATGTTTAAAATTAATATCTGTCAAATTACCCATTCGTAAATCAAGTGTTTTTAAAGTCATTGGGAAGACTGTAAAACCTCCCATGTAAAAGGGAGCCAGAAGTAGTAAAGCTTGTTTTTGAAATTGTAAATTGTTTTCTGAGGTTAATCAGAAGAAATGGTATGGGAAACTTTTGCTCCCAGAGGTTCCAGCTAGCAAGTTCTCTGTACAACTGGCTAGTCTGAAATAACTAAAGTGGTATTTCAATTATTAACGAGAAATTGCTCAACATCTCATTCTTTTTCCTGGTATTCTGAAAAACTTGAAGTTAAAATGTCAGGCTTATCAGACCTTTTGGACATACCACATTCTCCTTGTATAAATCTTGGGCCACTGAGAAGGAAATTAATTTTGTTTCTGACTGTCACAATACTGTCTCTTTTCAGGGTACTACTTCACAAAAATACGTTGTGAAACTATCACTCCTCTGGGTTTGTCTGTAAGTGGAAAATTGTTGGTGGATATAATGGATTCCCATCCATTCACATACATTTTCTCCAGAAAAGGATCCTTTTCTTATGACCTTTTACCTAGGTGGATAAAACTTATAGAAAATAACTTGTAGTGCATGTTTTTGTCATGTAGTAAAATTTAATGGGTTCAGGCACGGGAAATGTGGTTCCTATTTTTGTTTTTGTTCTGATATGAATTAGTCCAAATCTCCTTAATTTCTATTTTATATTTAGAAGACCAAATAAGGATGTTAACCTCTACACCACTGTTTTGAATCCAAAAAATTCTGGGGAGTCTTTTGTTGAGGACAGGAACAGGTTTTTTGAGTGGTATTCATTGCTGGACCATCTGCAGTAAGGGTTGGCTGACCAAAACAAGTCATCTTAGTTGTCATTCAGGATGTTAAGTCTCAACTTGGGAGCTTCTAAAGTGGAATGGAGTTATAGTTTATCTCATGGGTGTTAGGCACAGAAGTTTAAAGCTATAGTAAGTTGTTGAATTTCTGATATAAATTGTTTTTCCTATATAACATTCTTTTGAAACACCACTTTAAGTGTGCTCAATGCTGAAACATTTTGATTATTTGACCCAGGGATTCTGCTACTGACATTTGTCCATTGTTTTCAGTAACTGGACTAGACTGCCATGTGCATGAAACTGAGTCTTCCAGCTCCTTTCTGAAAGGAATTCCTCCAAAGTCAATGCTCTCCGTATTATTATTCATGTTTTTCCCTTTGAGTATCTCTGCCTAATGAAATAAGAAATGTTTCCCCAGTGTGAGGCAGATGAGGAATTATTTTAAATGCATAGGAAGACCCTTTCTTTTACAGAAAGATCACTAGAGGATTGGAGTTGAGAAGAACCATATGGTGTTTGTTTCTGTACTGAGTGTTTGGAGCAAGTAGCTTATCCCAGCAAAAGCAAATATCCAAGTATGTGGAATCATCCAGAACTAGAGACCTTTAAAGAGGAGAAGAAAAATTTTCAGGCTAGTTTTGGAAAGGTATTTTTTTCAAGAGCAGTTGCCCTAGTGATTCATCTAAGCTAATAATAGCTGGAATTCCTTCCACAAGGGGGAGATGTGTGGCATGGTATGTTTATTCAGTATTCCTGTGATTTAATACATTCTTTATTGCATCTCAGTCCAAATGTTGATCTGATAACTTTTTATGCATTTATTTTTACTTTCAGTGAAACTTTGAGAGATTTTCAAGCATTAATTGTTTTTCTTATTATTATTCCAGAAACTTATGAAGATGTTTGTGTCTGTTAAGACAAAAGAGACAAAATTCTCAGGGGCTATAAAGTTTGGCCGGTGTGGGTCCTTCTAGTGGTGTAACTCTTCTTTGGTAATAACTGGCAACAGTCACACACAGCTCACCTGAAATTTCAAGGCCAAGTGCTTGATTTTCATGATTCTTTAGCTTGGTGAAAGATCACAAATTTCTTTATGACACATTGACTAGCTGCCTTAGCAAAATTTCATCCTGAGTCATAAAATCTCAAATATTGTGAATAATTTACGTTGATAGACAGTGTTACAAAACCGTAATATTAGCCATTTCATTTGTTGTCTACAATGAATTCAGTAATGTATGTACTTTTCCAATTAAAAATTAGAGTTATGCTTGCAATTTTTTCAGAAAATTATAGCACATTTTCCTGCAGAAATATTTCGTTGACTCATACATATATGTGTGTGTACATACATTCACACCAGTCTTGGAAATATGTGTGTAGGTTGTTTTAACTGCAGCAACTGAGTGTGTCTGTTAAAAATTCCTGTACTTGTCAACAAACATAGCAATATACTTAGAGTATTCATCAGTGATGCTTCCAGTTATAAACTATTAAATAGAAAGTTAATAAATGTTGTATGGGAAAACATGTCATTAAGTGTCTGACTCAAATCTACAATGTGTCTCTACATGAATTGAAGTGCCTGAGATCCAATTACAAGCTCTTGAGCATAGAAAGAAAGTGTCCATTAAAATCAGATGTTATTCTGGTTTTGGAAGGCCTCATAAAACACTTAATGTTGCTATTATGGGACAGGTTGCCCAGAGAAGCTGTGGATGCTCTATCACTGGAAATGTTCAAGGCTGGATTGGGTGGGGCTCTGAACAACCTGGTCTAGTGGAAGGTGTCCCTGCCCAGGAAGTTGGGATGACAAGATCTTTAGGGTCCCTTCCAATCCCAAGTACTCTGACTACATGATTAATTAAACATTAATTCATTGTTGTCTGTAAATATCAATATTAACAAACAACCCTCATGCAAAATAAAGTAAAATATCTTCAGCTGCAATGTTCTCTGGCTGTTTATGTTTTTCTTGTCCAGACTTTGCATATAGTGACATAGCAGACAGAAGGGAACCTATGTATCAAGACAAGAATGGTAATAGTTTATTACCAGGAGATATGTTTCTGCTTTGTTCTTCATAATTCTTTCTTCTTTGCAGAACACAGTGGTCAAGAGATAATTTTAGATCTATTATTTAGCTGATTTGCTGGAGGTAAGGGGTTTTCAGTAAAATTTCCATTATCTTTAGTTTTACTTCCTCGAGGGTACTGCTTTTTGGCCTGTGCATTCTGTGCAATATTATCAATGTATTTAAACAGTGCTGCTGATATTGGAAGTAAGAGATTTATTTTTGCTTTGAAATATTTGTTCATTTCCCATCTTATCTTTAGAAACAGGATTAAACAACATGGTGTGTATATGTGTGAATGCTTTCTGTTATGGAAAAGGTTGACTCTGAAGTTACTATGAAAAGTGACTGTGCTGATATATTATTTTAGTTTTAATTAAAAAGTTTGAGCTGCTTACTAGAGAATTAATAAAAATTCAAAATAAAAAGAAGAAATAATCTTTTTTTTTATTTAAAATCTAAACAACATGTGGAATATGTGGGCCCTAGCACTTTCTGTCTCTACTGTATTGACTCTCCTGCTGAAAACAACCTGCTGTTATCCCATGAGTACAATAGGTGTGGAAAGCAGTGCAAAGACTACAGACTTCCTGTGTTTGCCTTGTCGAGCTGCCTGAGGTAAGGATAAGCTGGAGGCTGTAGAAGGGACCTGTGCTGCTTACAGGTGGATATAATGTGGCTTCCCCATGCTGGTTTCCCTTCAGAATAATGGCAAAGAGTTGGGCACAGCAGTAGTGACAGTTAAAGTCTGAGCAGCAGACTGAAGAACATGTGTTTTTTAAACACAACAATTGCACTAAAAATGGTCCTGTAGAAATAAGGTGTGGCATTCCATGGTCATATTTGCCATGAGAAAGCTGATGAGAGAAAAATCTTCTTGCAAATAGAGAAACTGCTTCATTCTTTGGAGGGATAGTTTGCAAATTCACTCTAATTAAGAGCCTTATAAATGAGCCCAAATCCTGTAATGAAGGTAATTTTTCTTACATGTGCTGAAGAATTGTCCAGGCAATATATCTGCAATGCACCTAATGTATAATGTATCAGTGTATAAAGACTAAGTATGTGTAGGAATGTGTGATTTTAATTATATCACTGTAGTACTGCCCTGTATTTATACCAGAAATGTAGATCATCTAATTTTCTATATTTCTTGTATTTACTTAAGATCACAGAAGACTGAATTTTTCTGTTTTAATTAGGCAAGTACCATCACCAAATAAGATAGAATATCTCATGTGATTTTTTTTTTTCTACAGTTATATTGTTCCTTTTCTTTCCCTGCCAAATTTTGTGAGATTTTGTTTGCACTGTTTCATCCTTAGTAATCTGAACGATAAATTGCACTCCTAATTTAAAGTCTTAACCCTGTTTCATGAATCTGCCAAGTATATCTATCCCTTTCCTGTTGACAGCTTATTTTAAGGAGCACTTGAGTAATTTACCTCTGTGAATAATTGCTAATCAAAATTTTCACAGGTTTCAGAGGCTGATGAAATCAAGTTTGGATTATTTTTCTTTGTGCTTTTTTTTCATCTCCAAATAACAGCAGATATGACAGATCTTTCAATGCACTGATATCAAATAATTATTTCAAAGATTCATGCATATATATTGGCAGATATTTAGTCACTAGTTCTTAGACTTCAGCTTAGTGATGCATTCTTTTGAATCTCTTATGAGACACAAGTAGTGTAGTAAAAGTCAACTCAGAAACTTGTATTAGGATAACATAATATGAACATATGGTTTGGGATTTCACTGTCATAATCCCAGAAGTGGAACATTAAACTGAAATCTGTTTTGCTCAAAAATTCCCAAATTCCAGTTTACTATTTACAGCTGTAACCCTAAATGGATCTTACTTCATATAAAATTATTTGGTACAGCACAAATTTTATTCACTAGAAGAAATGCTCTCTTTTGAATGCAGATGAAGAATTCAGGTATAAAGTAGCCCTCCACGAGCAGAAGCCTCAGTCACCATATAAAATATTTTGTGTTGCATCTTGGCCATTTTATACTTTTCCCATGCATTTCTCTTTTTTTTTAGAAAATTCTATAGTGAAGGTAAATGTTACCAATTAAGTAAAAAAACCCAAAAAACTCGGCAATCTTTTTTTGTGAGAAACTTGATGATAATTTGAGGTTAAGGTAAAAGTCAAACATTAATTTCCAGGGTTTACCTTTAATAACAGATGCTTTTATAAGACTATTAAAAACTTTTTAATCTAAAGGTATTTTATTGCCCTAATTTTTGCTTGCAAAGTATTACAACAGAATGAAAATTGAAGCACAGTAATATTTTATTTGGCAAATATGATGGGAAATAAATCCAGGAATACAAGATTTTATGCAAAATTCTCAGACCTTGGCTTAGAACTCAAAGAAACATTATTCAAAATGGTATCATACCATAAATAACACAAAAATTCAAAAATTGTCATCTGAAGAGAAATTTCTTTGCATATGTCCTGCCTTCCATTTCGGTCATAAATGTATAAAAGAACAAGAATGTGTCAGAGGGTCAGGAAGAGGAAGGACAGAGGCAATATCTAAGTACAGCAAGGCAATTTCATTTTTCAGACTAGAAACAAGCCAGTAAGAGATGGACTGTTGAATTCCTCTAAGCCAGCACTTCACAGAACCCCACACACCTGGGGGACCAGACGAACACTTAGGACAATAATTCATCTTGCAGCAGTTCTTGTCTGACAATGCACCATTAGAAAAAGCATAAATCACGTGCACTGGAAAAGGGAAGAAACAAAATGCCTCTGACCTTGATCTCTCAAATACATTTGATGGCATTTAAATTTATAATATTCCGTGAGCCGCTCCACTGAGATCATTGGGACCAATTCCTTAACTAAAATTTGGGATGGATGAGTTAGGCAGGCTTGTCTGTGGTTGTCACTCTTCTCACAGCTAATGAAACAAATCTTCTGAATGAGCCTTTGCAGGGTAAAGGTCTTGACATCTCCATCCCTTGAGGCAGGAACCCTTCTTCATGGTCTATATCCAGCACCCAGTTGTGTACAGCAGAGCTGGAACTGCAGCTCAGGCTTTAATGCTTATGCCTTAGGATGAAGTCGAATGTGAATATGAAATGAATAATATTATTAAGATATGCATGAATGTAGAAGGACGATTTAATTTTCAAATAGCTTGCAGTATTTTAGAGCTATTTCTTCTGTGCCAGCACTTAAACTAAAATTTCTGCAGAACTGCTACTGTTAGGAGACCAGTAAAGCCCAGGTTCAGTTTCCTCTATGTCTGATTTAAACTAGGTTTTAATTCCCCAGAACAGGGGGAATTTGATTTATTTTTTTTAAATTCACGTTTTAAGCTTTAATCTAATATTATGTTTATAGATTGGCTATATAAGGTGAAGGGTATCTTTTAAGGTAAGGTATTCCTGCAGCTGTTAAAATCTGTCTTTTTGATGTGAATGTGAATGTTAATGCTTGGTAAAATATGATTTCAAAAGACAATTGGTGGACAAATTTCAACAGTACATTGCCAATGGCCATGATACCTTCTTGATAAGGTATCTTGTCAAAAAAAAAACATAATAAACATATAAATCACTTTTCAAAATCTTTATTTGTTTTAAAAAGCTCCCATAATATTGAAAAGCTCCTTACAATGTTTGGCTCATTTGATTAATGAACACATTCAAGATGTCAAAAAAAGTTACATACCGAGTAAAGTGAATGACATTTATCTTTGCTATAGACAATGTTTAATTGCCCAGGACATCCATGAAAATATTAAAGTGTGACAAATATTGTTTCAGTCCCTTTGAAATCTGTGTGGAATCTGTCTTGTCACTCACTCAACCACACTGGAAGATTAGTCAGTTATTTGGTGGTTTGTAGTTTGTGTCTTTTATTGATGTTACATCTTTCTATATTTTTACATGAATAAATATTGGGTATTACTATATCAAATGCAGGTCACATATGCATATTTATATATATATATGTAGGCTTTAAAAAAATAACTCCCCAAGCATGGAATGGTGAACTATTTTGCTGAAAGTATTTCTTTTGAAAACATCTCAGCCTCTACTGATTAATTGCATCATCTTATTTCTTTGTTGTGAAAGTTGGCACAATATTAACATTTATTAAGTGGTGTCGGTTTCAACAGTTTCCTGTTGTTTATTTTACAGTCTTTATAGCATCAAATATCCTCAGCTGTTGGAGTTATTCTCCATTTGGTTTCTTAATGTTTATCTGTATCATAAGCTTTATAGATATCTTCAAATGAAAATATTTTCTGAGCCTGTGGAATGAGAGTATATCAGACATCCAAATACAGAAGGTGTGTGCTTAGTACTTGTTTCTCCTGTGGTTTTGGGCAGTTTTATTACTCTCATTTTGGTGGAAGCTTCCATCTTTGCCATATTTTTGCTAGACTTATATCCACGATTGGCCCAACACCAAGTGATAGACCTTTCTACTTGATATTTTCATTTCTGAATTAATTTGTACACTTCATTGGCTCATAGTTTATACGTTTGTGTACATTTTTACCATTAGCTAAGAGTTTTGTAATTTTTAATTTCCAGTTGCTGTTCTCTGAGTTAGGGGTAAGGTCTGGACAAAGTTGTTATTACTTTTGACTGCAGAATCATGACTTTATAGTTATACAAGAGAAAGAAGCTTCTTTGTAAGGACTGACCACAAAGGTGAAAGCCCCTCTCCAACACAGACAACTAGGTTAAAAATAAAACAAAGAAAACAAAGGTATATTAATTATTAATTCATTACTAATTCAATATCAGCAGAGAAAAATATTCTTTTGCAATCCTGGAGTAGTGATATGCAATTATATATATATATGAATTGTGTTGCATAAATTGTATCCAGTGGATTTTGGCATTTTGCATTGAATAAAATATTAACAAGTCAAGTTTGTTAATTATAAATTAACTGAATCAATGAGTAAAATATTTATTCAAAATTATTCTCTCATCAGGCTTTCCTCATAAACAGTTGAATAAATTATACATGAACGTTTTACATCTTTCCAATGCTACTTAGTAAAATTCTGCCTATATTACTAAGGAGTAAAGCAACATGAGCATAAATTCACATATTGGTATTTAAATTTGCAAAACTTTGGGTTTCTATAAACATGCTAAGTTAAGGCAAGGAGTGCTTTCCATTCTCTGTAGTTGGCACCAATGATACGAAAGTTTAGTAACTTTTCTACTCTATATCAAGACAGAAATTTTAAAAATGTAAAAAAATAGCAGATTGCAAGATAACTAGATATGCATGAACTCCTACAGATGATATGGAAACAGTAATTTTCTGCCCTGATTTTAGCCAGAAATTCTAACTTTTGTTTAAATCTTTGTCAAAACTGACATACGCTTGTGGAAATTCAAGTTTTTAAAAAATTAGGTCTTATCTATATTTACGGAAATAACTTAGGCTGAAGGGATTTATAACAGGAGTCAACTTTGTTAGTCAGCATTTTGGCAGTGTGTGAGCACGCAGAGTGAGTCAAAGCTGAATGATACAGCAGGAAAGATTCTGAAGGATGGGATCATTACAATTAAAAAATGACGTGATGGCAGAGGAGGTGCCACTAAAAATCATCTATTGGTCATGCAGGTAGAGGTGTTGTCTTCTACAGCTTCTGTTGCCTTTTGCAAGTTATTGGTAGAAGGTATATTTGTTTGTTTTGCATTTCTGCTTTATTTTTTGTTAGAGTGACTGGGACAATTGCAGAAATTAAAAAAAAAGAAGTCAAATGCAGCCCTCAAGAAAACCTCCCAAAACCAAACCCTCACCCCAAAACCAACAGCCAGATTGCAAGGATGAAGAATATGCTTGAAGGTTTTTTTACAACCTAATAATCTAGCAAATATAACTATAGCTCTCTTTAGCAAAATGGCACATTTCCATATTTTCACTATGCAAACATTTCTTCGTTTGTGTGACTACACAAGACAATTTAAATAATCCTTAGATCAAAATGTTGGCAACTTATTCATTCAGAAAGGATTGTCCTAAAGACAAAGGTCCAGATTTTTACAGATCAAAGTGTACTGACTCATAAAAACCTCTCTTAAGCCATGCCATGGATGTTTAATACTGAACTTCTCCTACCCACAGGCACTTCCCAAATGTCAGCCAATCATCAGCATCCACATGATGAAATATCTCTGCCCACTGCCCACGCTCTGTGAATGATAAAGACAACCATAGTCTGGTTTGGATTAGTGATCCTTGGGATATCTTGTGTGTTTAGAAAAGATCTACTCCACAGAAATAAAGTTTGGAAGGCACTACAGAAATTCTCCAGGATGCTGTTGATGTGCAGTGGAAATTATTTTGCATTTCTGAGGAAAGGCAGGTCTAGTAAGGGGTTCAAGCAGAAAAAAATGGGACCTCTGTTAAAAAGTATTTCACAACTGATATTTTCCTTTCCTTCTTCAATCTAAAATAGGAATCTTCAGAAATTTTGACTATCCATCTGAGAAGAATTTCATTTAACACACCTTTTATGGTGGAGTCTGTGAGCTGAAGCCTAGATGGACTCCTCTGTCCAATATCTGGGTGGATCCAATATTTCAGCTTTGCTGACAAACTGAAAGGCCAGTTATTTGCAAAATCCCCGAAGGCACTCAAATAGACAAAGTTTAATCTTTTGGAAGATGTCTACTTTGCTGCAAGCAAACACTCTTTTTTCTTGAAACTGTATTTTAAGTCATGAAACACAAGCCCAGTATTTCAGTAATGCTCTGTAGTTTCTCATGGGATGTGTAACTCTGTGGGTGAAAAGTGACTCTGTTGCCACTGTAAATCTGATATTTAGCCAGGATATGGGGAAAATGCATAGTTCTCAGTATGTTTTAGTAGTCTTAGTATGAAGATGTCCTGAATGTATTTTATTTTAGAGGCAAAGAGGAAGCTAAGCATGCAAAATGGATTCAAAGAACAAAAAATCCAGTAGATACTTGTGCCATTCAGTGGGCAGAAAATGTCAACATTGAAGGCTCTACCTCCCTTGGGTCTTATCTGCATCCCATTTACTTGACAGGAAACTCCAATGCACTCTGCATCTGGTTCTGGACCAGTGGATTGCACCTAGCAGTCATTTAATGTGTTCACTTTTATTAAAGTTCAGGAAAAACTGAACCTTCATGTGTTCCTGTTTCTTCTTAAGCACACTACTCTTAAACAGCTTTAGTTTTAATGTTGCTTCAGGCTTTTTTAGTCCTAGAGCTCTTGAAGAAACATCAGTTATTGCTTTCTACAATAGACTAGCAATATCACTCTTTATATAAATATACTTTGCATAAAACTTTCACATTTTCATCCTCAGGTAAGGATCAAAACCCTTATGTTTAAGGGCTTTTTTTTTTTTTAATCTCCTCAGTCCTCTTTTCCATCCTCTAGCTCTATAGCAGAGTTTAAATTTTTTTCCTGTCTTATTGGCAGGATCATTAGTGCCTTGAAGGCACAGTTTTCTGCTGGAATTATGCAGAGCTGCATCATCATTGGGAAGCTCCTAAAAAGTGTGTGGTCTCACTTCCAGGTAGATACAGTTACTGATATGTAGTATGTAAACTTCATTGCCAGCTCTGTGATGATAATTGCTTCAAAATACAGGTTTTGGAAGGGTAAGAATTAAAACCCTGACTCATCCCTAAATGCAGTATAAAATAATTACCGTGTTATGGCAGTACAGGAGCAGTGGTCTCTATGACCTGGAGAAACCTGAAATAACAGAGGATATTCAACCTCATTTATTGTTTGCTAAATTCCCTGGCAGTTGCTGGTGTCTGTTTAGAGTGCATAAGTTATTAGCACATGCACACTTCTACAGGAGTGAGGTCAAACAACAGAATTCAGCAGAGGAAGCATATTTTTGGAATATCAATATGAACTGGGATCTGACTACTTTAAAAATATACTGTGGCATAAAGTTGTAGTCATTAGAAAGAGGAATTTTTAAAACTCAAGTATCAGGGGAAAGAGTATGACTTGGTGGTGAAAAAATATATCCCCAAAACACTTTGATATGACAAAATGTTGTTAACCCAGCAATACAGTGCTGTTGCTGCCAGTATCAGGCTGTTAATTTTATACTGATTTTTCAAGGCTACAGGACTGATGCCTCTCAGATTTGCTGTCTCTGAACTGCTCTGCAGATGAGTGGATGTGAGGTTCAGTCAGCTCACTGGTGCTCTTAGGAGACTGTCTGGATGGAGCTCACCATCAATGGTGTTGAATATAGACTGGGATATCTGACTGCTCTCTAGAGCTCTACATATTGATTTTTTTAACACTTGAATAAAAAATTTACAATTTTGGTTCAATTTTTGGATAGAATTTATAGTTGCCAAGAAAACGGTTTACATTCTTAGAGGTTTTTGTACATAATACAAGGGAATCTTCAGCTTTTCAGGTACTCACACTTTCAAAAAATGCAATGATCAGAGACGAAATGTGTATTTTTGAGACACATCTATTTATGTAGACCAAACATGTTTGTCCTAAGTATTGTTTTTGTTAAAACAGATTTATGGAATCTTCATTCTGATAAACAAGAATTATGGGTCAAATGTTTGTACAGATGAAATTAACCCCAGGTAAAGTGTACTAAGAGTATAGTTGATCAAAAATAAAACTATGAAGCAGAATACATTTGAAAACTTTTTCAGCTACAGTCAGGTTTCTTTTCATTTTTTTTTGTCCAGTGCTAAGCAAAAAAGAGCAATAAAATATTGATTATCGTGCCACTTCTAAAATTCAAATATATTCTAGAAGATAGTCTTATGACATGTTCAAATTACCCCTAGTGGTAGTACATTAATGCAAAATTATTTTTATTTTAACTTCTGGTGAGTGATTGTCAGAAATAATTGTATAAATAACAAATGCTCTATAAGCTAAGGGAATCAAAAGAATGTCAAAGGATCTCGCATGTTTTCTAACAGTCTTCTGATACTGTGTTCAGTTGGCTGTGGTTAGTTGTTCCTTTTTCTTTTTGCTGAAGCAAACATAAAACATTCTGCAGCTTTTCTCTCTTCAGTGATCTGCTCCCAGAAGAAAATGAAAGGCTGAATTTCAGCAACATTTTCTGTTTGATTCTTTCTTTAAACAGCTGTATGTAAGACACACAACCTTTCTTTGTACCACCATTTTTACTCTAATTCCTGTTTGAAAATGGCTAAATCATAGTCCCTTCTTCTGAGGTTTTGTGCTCAACTACAAAGAAAAGAAAGTATGAGCTAAAATTTTCTATTTTTCATGCACGCACCCAGTTGTTTCTAGATGCAGGCTGGTTCACGTCAAGACTTTCTTTTGTGCTTTGTCAGAAGTTCATGCACACAGTCTGCCTTCACCCTCAAGGTGCTTCTGAAGCTCAGATTTCTGTCCTTAACACAATCTTTGTTTGTACTTAATTCTTTCTGCTCTCACATAGATTTGTTGATATGGCTTTGCTGTGCTTATTGTTGTTATTTGGAACTGGAAGGATTTAGATACATCCTGAGCAGTTTTGCAAGGCCTTGTCTCCTTTTAGAGTGAAAAAACTTTTTTTTTAAATGATTTTTTAGATAGTGCATGGGGTATATGATATTAAGTCAAAGGCTTTTTTTGGGGAAGCTCTCTTGAAATTCTTGACAGGTTTGTTTCAAAGCCATTACTGACTTAGTTTTTCCTCAGTCTCTGACAGTCTTGTGAAAAAGGAGGGAACATCTTTGTCCCTTTATGATGTCTCTCTAATTTTCCTCTTAATACCTCATTCCACGCACTATTGAAACAATGAGCAATAGATTAGGCATTTGTAGGTTGCTCCTTGGGACAATCCAGTCCTTTTCAGTAAGACCTCTGTTGTATTTTCATGAAGGAAAACACTGTTGGTTACAGGATGTGTTGACAGCTGGACAGTTCATGAACCTCTCTTACCTTTTCACGTGATCTGATCACAAATCTTGTTGAAGTGTAGTACTTAAGATATGGTATAATTTGTTGTGGGTGATAAAAGGAGTTTACAATTACCTGTTAATTATTTGTGCATAGTGCACTTCCACATGTTTTTCTCTATGAAGGACATTTCCTTCCAAGTGTGTATTTACAAGCTTGCTTGGCACAAAGATCAATTTAAGATGAACCTTTTCCCGTCCTGGTTAAAGAGTAGTAAAGTTTGATTTCAAGGATGTATTTTTAAATTTCAAGTCTCATAGCATGCACCAGTATACTGAAATCATTGCTGATGCCTCTGTTAGCAGGCATAACATTTCTTCTTCTTCTTCTTTTTTTTTTTTTAGATAATGGGAAATGCCTATTTCCTATCTCTAGCACTGCTACTTCAACAGCAGCGTTGTTTTGTGTAGTAGGTTGTCTTGCTCCAATGTATTAGAAATACAGTTCCTGACATCCCACTTCTGGTAAGCTGTCTGTATTTCTGCAGATTAGAGAGAATAATTCATTG
Organism: Lanius collurio; assembly: GCA_020086605.1. Lineage (NCBI taxonomy): Eukaryota > Metazoa > Chordata > Aves > Passeriformes > Laniidae > Lanius > Lanius collurio. Next base: position 7,943 of record JACBWW010000363.1, on the reverse strand, counting down.
CTAGGACAGTCCTAAATACAACTCTTCTTTTTTTTTTTTTTTTTTTTTTTTTTTTTTTTCTCTTTTTTAATGGGAGGAAAAAAATCTCCCTTTAGAATATGGACACTGAAAGAATTCTATTTTTTCTCATGACAAAACCCCAAACTTCAAAGAAATGCTGCCTCCAGCCCCCAGCTTCCAACACCTTTAGATTAATTCTCGGTATCTTTCTGCTTAAAGTGACAAGGAAATTTAGATAAACTGTACTTTTCACATTTAAAAAACTACACTGTAAGGTGTCAAAATTTAAAAGTGAAAGTGTTACTTCCAGAGCAAAGCTGTTAAGTGTTGAAAAGAGAAACAGAGACAGCAAAACACTCAAAATAGCTGAAGATGGATCTTTTCAAGTTCATGAATAATATGTGACATGGTTTCTTGCAACAGGACAGACACATGATTCAGAGCGTTTATTTATTTCCAAGAATTTTTATTTGCTGTTTCCTAAGGCTATTGCAGTAAGATGTTGGAGAAAAAAAAATTATTCTTTTTCCTGTGCTGCTTTCCTTTTGGTACATTTTTGCCAGCATAAGGTGTCTGAACGTGGAAAATACTTCCACAAGTTTAAACTGAAAAAAGGTTTGAAAAGGACACTTCTAAACTTTCCTCTTATGTCCCTTTTATCTTTATAAAACCATTTTTTATTTTTTGCTTTTAAATAAAGGAAATATTTATATGCAGTCTACTACCAAGCTTCTGGAATTATCAATTTTTACTGCCTTCTCTGTCACCAAGAAATGGAATTTTGTTTCTTCTGTCATAAGCAACTGTTAGAAGGTGATTGCAGTGCTGAAGAGGTCTTCAGTTTTGTCTTTTAGTGAGTAAATTTAGACATTTGGATTTGTGTTAAAACCTTCTTTGTTAGATTCAGCCAGATGGCAAATGACAATGAAGTGTTAACAATCCACTCCTCTTCCCTCTTCTGTCTTCTTTTTATTGCAGAATGTGTCTTCATTTCAGTGTAAAATCCTCCTATTTACATGCAAGTAAATACTCGAGGGCTGTGCTTCTCCTGGGGTTGGATGTTTCTCCATATGGAGTAGGAGAAATGTGCCATTTCAAAGCCCATTACCTCGACGGTAGGGTGGAGCAGCAGCAATTTTTGGTGTAGTTTTCATGTTATTAATGACTCTGAACATTTATCTTGATGATTTTGGTCACTCACATGTTTGTGTGGAGCTGGGTCACTACTCCCAAGCACTGGCCCACTGCCCCTGGAAGGAAGAGCTCAATTAGGGTTTAAGGCTTCCATGCCTTTAAGATTCTTTAAAGAACTTTCTGGAGAATGAGTGCACTGTGTAGGTATAGCTAGATCCTTAATGTCCTGAGGGAATGGATGGGAATGGTTATAGTCTCAGAATTATTCAGAATAATCAGAATATAAATGTCCTCAAGGAAGGCTTAGGAGAGAATCTCAAATATAAGCCAAACATATGGGGAATTCTCATGGCAGGTGGTTTCTGTTTTAAAAATATAAATTAATGCACACTGAGAAAAGTTAATTTGTTTCACATACAAACTGGATTCTATATTAAGTAACAAGGAAAACAAAGATAGGGTGAATACTATGAAAACCTCTGTTTCTGAAAAAATAGAGACTGGGGAAAATGTATCTGAAAAAAAAGATAGAATCAAAATTGAGATTCCTGTTCAGATTTTTAATGGAAGGACAGTCTTTTGGAAAGTCAGCTTGAGATCTTGAATTTATACTCTCAGAAAATTTTTGAACCAGTCATTTGGCTCTTCTGCATTGAAGGGTGCTGACATTCACTATGTGATTCTTGCCCACCCAAAGTATGGGACTACTCTAATTGATACAGGTAAAATGACAATGCATTTAATTCAAAGATGGCCCAAAAATTAGTGCTGGAAACCAGAAATACAGAATGTCTAGAATATAATAGCTTTTGTATCTCTTGCTTCACTTCATCTGTGAAATGGGCCCAGCTGGAAACTGCACTGAGAAATGTTTAATATTTGAGACCTAAAAGAGAAATATGAACTGCAAATGCAGTAGAAACATTTCATTGGTTCCTATGTGTGTTTGGTTTACACATTATGAATTAGATTTTTAATAAATTAAACATGGATATACATAGCTGTTAATTCTAGTGCAACATTGCCACAGTGAGCAGCCAATGATAACTTGTCTTTGGAACAAGGCATCTCAAGCCATTCTTTTCCTTCACATGTATGTGAATATGTTGTTAGAGAGAAACACACCTTAGTATTTTTTTCTTCTCTGTTTATTCCAGGAAGAGTGGAAATGAAAATTAATATAACTAATAGTTCAGTAGTAGGTTTTTTCAAAGCTGGAATTGATCTCTTTTCTGTGTCATTCTGCAGCATAATAATTGCCTTTAGTCTTTCCATTTTTCACGTGGCAAAAATTATTAATTCTTTTGACAATGCTGCTGCTTGTGCAATAACTGGTATATCTGTGAAAATTGAGTAGCTGTATGTTGAGAACCTTTTAAATTGCTATAAATCTTTATAAAGTTTTGAATTTGGTCTTTATGCAAATTCACTCCACAGTGAAAAAAGGGACTTCCATTTGTTTAAGTTTGTACAATGAACTGTCTTGGTTTGGCCCTCAGTGAACAGGGAGAGCAGTGCTAATTTGGTGTATAACTGTGGAATAAAACTTGGCACTGTGGTCGTCACCTTAGTGCCTTCCTCCTATTTTCTCTGCATGGCTCCTATTTTCCACATTACTGGCACTTTATGCCACCTAGGCACTGTAAGATCACACCACTGGGACATCTCCTTTTTTTTTCTGTTCTCTGAGTTTTTTATGTGCGCTCAATCTTTCAGGCTTAGCTAAAAGTACTAAAAACCCATATAGCCCATACCTGACTGTATGTCCTTGTTTCAACTCTGCTAAACTTTACCAGGATTTCTGATCCTTTCCCAGGCCCAAAGGTACCAAATTTAATTGGACTCTCTTGCTGTATTTAAGCAAGCTATCAAACAAAAAAATCTCTTATACTCAGAGAAATGTTACATCTCCATGGATTCATAGCTATACTACATTGACTTGTCCTTTCTCAAACTTCCAGGTTTTACTAAGCCCTCTCGAATGAAAAGGGGAAAAAAGATCAATTTAGTGTTCACTTCAGTGTTTATGGAAATGGACCTATTTATCAGTCTGTGCTTGACTTTCTGCTCCCAATCTGCAAAGGAAAACAGAGACAGGAGACTGATTACAAGAAAAACAGTGGGTGCCTTCACAAAAGGAAATCTGTTATGGTTGACACAATATGTTGGGACTTTTTTTCCATGTACAGCAGACTTGCTTTACAACAGGAATTGTTGGTCAGAAATCCTAGATATTCCCAATGTGATTTAGACTAGCAAATGAGCAGATCTAATTCTGAAAGTCATTAAGTCACTTTACCAAGTCATAGCAAAGAATTGTGATGCCTCATGTTAGACTTAGTTGTCTCTATTGGCAGGTGACTCCTATCATGGTGCTTAAAGAAACACCTTGCCAGAGCTGCATCATATTTTAATAATTTTAACTGGTTTTGCAATCTGTTTTTTAAGTCATAAAAGCCATAATCCAGATGCTTTAAAATGAAACCATTGTACCAGCCTGCTGCACAAGATTTTTATACATATTTATATGTAGAATATAAGAGACTTTTTTGGGGTATGGTGGAATAGAGTGTGGCAAAACGTACATCTTAAAATGCCTTAATCTTCTCTGTATTTTTCATTTGGAAAGTACTGTATGTGCTATATGCCCCCCTTCCTAAAAAATAATACTTTTTCCTCAGTTTTCATAATTTTTGTTCATTAACTTCTTCTGGAATCAGAAATTCCTATTAACTGAAAATGTTATTTCTAATATTTCAAGAAAGTATTTTGTAATGAGCTTGTTAAAAAACTGTCTATTCAACTATCTGAAAAATGTTGTTTTTATAAAATATTGGTCAAAACTGTACAATGGCAGAGTACAATGGGTGAGACAAGTGCAGACAAATAACAGCATGAACATCCACCTTTTAGATTTTTCTCCTCCCACTCACCTTTATATTCCACAATGGGTGGAAAAAACAATCATTTTTCCTCCTTTCAGCCCAGCAGCATAGCATTTAAAATTACAACATATTTCTTCATAGCTTTGCATGCAAAGTGCCTAGATACATTCCTATATGAATTACTAACAAATATGTACTATTAATAGATGGAGAAACAAATACTTATCTAGCAATTTCAATTTTTTCCTGTGTAAACCAGGAATATTTCCTTTTTCATTATGCAACTTCCATTAAATCATCACCTGTAATAATTTGCTGAGGCATTAACAGGTTATTTTCTAGAGGAAATAAATTTATGTAAAGTAAACACAGACCAAACCTTTCAGGATATGTCTTAGCTGCACTTAAGCACCTATTGCAGATGTATTTCAATTCTATGAATGAAGCCAATAAAATCTGTGCCCTGTTAGAACGATCAGCAAAGTATTTATATTTATGTTTATGAGAAAATAAGCTTTAATTTAAAGAACTGATATTTCTTCAGAAAAAGTTTGTTGTCTGGAGAACCTGATAAGGAAAAAAATTAATTTCTGATCAAGTGCTTGAAGCAAGGACCAGCAGTAAATAATCATTTTTTACAGTAATGGTCAGGAATTAAATTGTAATTACAGCTGCAATGTTTTATGAGTATATGGGCTGATTTCACTGAAAACAATTGGTTTTTTTTTTTCCTTTTTAGTTTAGATAGAAGTATGTTTGAGAATCACATTCAGAGCTCAAACTTTGGTAAGGTATGAGTAATAATATTTTGATGCACATTAAAAAAGGAGAAATTTATATAAAGACAATAAATAATAGAAATATATAAACATAAAGGTAGAATGTGATTTAGTTTTAGAAATACCCAGACATTTTCTACTAATAAATTAAAAATCAGAAGATTTTATTATGCTCATAGGCTGCTGATCTTCAATGTAATTGTTTGAGTTTTAATAGCAGCCTGCATCTACTCATGTGTTGGGCAATTCTAAGACTTCTGTGGGATTTTGACATTTTTTTGTTACTCCTTTCCAGATTCTTTATTGCTTTACTGACATTTTGCCCATTGTACATTTCGTAGGAAAACACAGTTCAATATATTTCTGGGAAATTAAAGAGCAAACAATCTTGAGAAATAGTTGTGGCTGAATACTGTAAAAGAAATTTTTAAAGTTGTGGCAATTAAATTTCCAGATGCAAGGAAGTCACTGAAAGCTGGGCTTATAAACCCTGCACAACTTTAAAGTGCCTGCAAAACTGACAAATACAAGAGAAAACAACACAATTGTCTTGAAGTTGCTGCAGCCTCAGGCTTCCTAATTGCAGGTAGAACTGTAGTGGTACAGAGACTGAAACCAATGTATTTCTTATCCCAAATTTTGTATGTGAATATGTAGATATGCACTTACACATCCATATTGCAAATATATTTTTGCAGTCAGGAAATCCCAGAATTTACTTTTATTGTACAGAAAGTAACTGGTATAAAACTGTCAGAACAGACAACATTCAAATGAAATTATATGCAGAAGGCTGGAGGGGAAGCAACGATTATTAATTTATTTAAGCTAAACTGGCAAGAATGGTAATCTGCTGGTTTAAAGACATTTTCAAGTGAAGGGCTCCCAGACCCTTTCACATATAAGCTAGATGACACAAGAGTGCAAGCTTGGCTTCGTCTTCTGGCAGAGGAATTCATGAGAAAACTTGGCCAGGCTTTACTAAGCAATGAGGCTGCATTTTGTGTTACTGCCTCCACTGGCAGTGAGAGGCTTCTGAGCTTATTCACAGTGCACTTCCTTTTGGTAGGGAACAGTAGGGCTCTTTTCTATGTAGAGCAATTAATGCAGCTAGAACCTCTTATTATTCAAAAAAAACCCCAAAAACCAAAACAAAAATCAAAAACCAAAAACACCCCCAGAAGATAATTCATGTGAACTTGTGCACCTGCTTAATTAACAAATTCTAAAAAAAAGAAAAGCATGGTTAGAGTAGATGGCTCTGCAAGTACCCAGGGGGTGGAACTGACAAAAGAGATAACTACAATTTTTAAATGGTCTTTATCTACTACAAGTAGAAACAAAGCCCACAGAAAACACAGAGAATCGGTGAAAAAACATAAGACAGAGTCAGTTTTGTAACTGCTACAAATTTTTCATGTTTCTTCTTTTTCCTTCTATGGGCAAAACTCCTCATTGCAGTGGATCTGAAGGGGAAGATATAGAAAATGCATTCAATTCTTATTAAAAGGGGCTAACTGTAATTTATCAAGTTTAGAATTTGGGAAATGTGTATCATTTAGGACAAACAATAACAAAATTTTTGAATGAGAGTAGATGTGAAATGTGTACCAGGAGACAAGCTTGCTAATCTAGTCCTGGTGAATAAATGTATTTCTTCTGCTGAAAGTCACCACTTTCTTGAGCTGAGTTGCTTGTAATCCACTTTTTTTGTGTCTGATGAGAATGGTTAATGTAAACTGATTTAAGTTGGGTTGGTTTTATTATTGTTTGTTGAAAAATTCAGGATCCATGGTTAAATAATTCACAAAATTCAAGCTGAATTCAAAACAAATAATTGTATCAGGAGAAAAGAAAATGTGCAATAAGCAAAACATTCAGTATTAAAATCCTTGAACATAAAATTTGAAAGGAATTTTTTTGCACAGAAAATAATAGAAATTGTATAAAGTTTAAAATAGTTAAACTGTAATACAGAAATAAGTTTCTTTTTCAATAGAATGCTGCTCTGGGTTTTTTTGGCAAGAAATACATTGAGAAGTTAACCCAAGCTCAATTAAAACTAAATTTCTTCAAATATTCCTTCAGTCAGAAACTTATCCAGTATATTTTACCTCTAAGTCCCAGGGACATTTTATTCCTTCAAGTTAAGAAATCACTCAAGCATTTTTTAACTTTTTAACATTTTTTTTAACAACTTGATTGAATACATATGCACACTGGTCATTTATTTGAACACTTTAAACCTTTACTATGTTTTGAAATAGTTGATTATTTTCCTGTGGTTGGCACCTACTATTTAGTAAGTGGTCATGTAAATAATCAACAAATTAAATAATCTTTTTAGGTTAATACTTTGTAAAAGTTATTTTCATTTAGTTAAAAAAATTTAAAATTAGTTTTATTCTCATATTGGCTGCAAGGCTGTTCCAGTATTCAAGTGTCACTTTGTACTTTACGTTCAGGCTCCCTCAGATCCATTTTGCTTTCACCATCTGTTTTGACAGCAAAATTCTTCATGGCATAATTTTTCATATTTGGTTTTTATATGCAAGACCCCATTTGGAACAAGTCCCTTAAAGTGAGCAGTTGTTTTGCTGACAAACAGAAGAGATTGGTGAGGAGACATAATAAGCAATAGTTTGGGTAAAGTGGAATTTAAACTTTTTAAAAAAAGATCGATTATGTTTCTAGTTCACTGTTCTCTCAAGCAAAGGAAATCAATGAATAAATACTAATGAAGCATTTCTAGTAGGTAGATTTCTTGTGTTTTCTTGTTGCATTGCAGTGAATTTCCTTGGGTGTCTCAGCTGCCCGTGGGGAAGAAGGAGAATAGAAACACAAGTAAGCACCAGCAATGTATTAGCAGAGTTGCTGAGCTTGAAAAGTATGTGGGTTCTGCAGAGTGATTTCACATAATTTATCAATGGATTAATAAATGCTGGTGGAACATTTTTTATTGCTCTGTGGCCACAAATAGCATGAGTGTGGTCAATGTAAACAAACATGAAGTACAGGGGCATAAAAGGGAGAAGAGAGTTCTGGGGGGGACCAGTGTGGGCAGCAATCCTGTGCTGGAAGTAATCCACGTATAAAATCATCATTGGACAGATGGTCTGTGCTGGCATACAGCTGGAAAAAGCCC
>JACBWW010000362.1:0-42236 GCA_020086605.1 Lanius collurio | reverse complement strand
CCCCCGATGTTTACATTGGATTTTGTATCTCCACTCCTTCTCCAATCTAAGGTAAGTGAAAAAAACATTTTGTTCAAAGTCAGGACAGAACAGTGGATGCAGTATCTTATCATGGCTTATACATAACATGGTCTTTTGAAATTATTTCAGCATTATTTTTTTTCCCCTCACCAAAAGCATCTCCAAAGCATCATGATGGGACTTCACTAGATAGATACTTATCCATTTCAGCTTAGAAATTATATCCTTGATTTAAAAAAAAAAAAATTAATGAGTTATTGTTCCCCAACATTTTCAACCAGCTTAAAGAAAATACAGTAGAACCTCACTGTTTTGCACTTCTGACTAGAAGATTAAGTGTGCACCATTTTCTGTGACCATTTTGGAACATTCAGGCTCTAAGAATTAAGACAGGATGATGCAGTTCAGCATGTTGGTTCATATCAGTGGAATGCTAAAATTCAGCATTATTTCCCACCCTACAAGTGTACTATTCTTTAATGGAAACGAGTCAAAATGAGGTAGCACTGCCACTCTCATTGATGAAATATGGACAAGTCCTGGCCTAGTTTTAAATGGTCACTTAGCAAGATTCTACTGTAATCTATACAAAATGTATAAAACACGAACCTTCCCCAGAATAAGGCCACTAATTTTGCCATTGGCAATAGGCAGTGAGAAACAGCAGGTGAAAAAAAACCTCACTTGATTACAGAGGTGTTTTTGAGGCAAAAAACTGTGGGAAGAAGTATAAAGCCATTGTCCTCTCATCCCTCCTCTTTGTTTTCCAGTATATCTCTGCTTCCTGTACAAACAACTCCATGGGGAGAAATTTCAGTCCATTTTCTTAGCTGGGAGTCTAAGCAAGTCCATGCCCCATTTAAAGGTGGGGGCAGCACTGTGGAACAGCAGGATTATGAGCTTCCCATGAGTCATGGTCATGACAGTCTGATGTCCAGAGGCCCAGATTCGATACCAGGGCCCATAAAAAGGATCTGAGACAGCTGGGCACAACATGTTGTTCAAATTCACTTCTGTAACCTGAGGAAGCAACATAAATTTATCAATTTATAATATTTTTATCTTGCACTGATTCAGACACTTAAAATGGTGAAAATTTAGAGAATTACCATAATAATCAAAAATGTTCACGTGACACACTTTTGCTCAACACAAGTAGGGCAGCTTTCAGGAAAAAAGCAGATCCAAATTCCATTGTGTATTTAATAAATTGATTTATGCAGGTACATAACTGATCTATGAAATATTTTACCAGTACTTCCAAGATAAAAGATACAAATGCTTGTTAGAACATGCAATTTGCATGCACGTAGTCTTATCCATGTAGACCTGGACACTCAAATGTCTCAGTGTTTTTACTCTGAATGTACTTGCAAAATAGCTATTTATTAACCTGTCTTTACTTACCAATCCCAGGATTTGCAAGATGCTAAAATGATACACAAACATAAACCCCGTGGATAAAAGAGCCCACCAGAAATTGCAGAGTGGTTCAGGGGTGTAGATACCTGGAAAAGAAAGGAATACATTAATGTTCAGCTGCACTGCTGTGCCCATCACACACTCAATGAATAATCCTCTCTCTCCTGCTCTCCGGATGTCAGGGCATCTGGCTTGAGCTGATAACCTCCTCAATACCATTATAGCAATTAATATTTGAGAGCTTTATTTCTTACCTGAAGCATCCTGATCAGCTTCTTCCCTCCTTCTTGTCCAGCAGTGAAATGTACAATATGATACCTCACTAAACTTGCCTATTTTTCACCAGCATCAATGATTTTTACTTCATTCTTCCTTCTACCACAAAAGTAGTGAATACACTAATGGTGTACAATGAATCTTCAAAAAATCAGGTTATTTATACTTAAACACCTGCTTCTTGCAGGGATTATGATTTCAGCATGCACAGAACTGACTTGGGTAGCAGCAGGTCCTGCACAGCCTATATCAGAGCACATCTTAATTATAATTTCCTAATTTTATGGTTGTTTAACAACTATTAAAAAGGAACTTGCACCAATAATGCCAAGGAACAGAAAAGATGTATGAAGTGGTCAATGCATGAATGACAGGCTGTGCTTTTAAATGAAAGCTGCTGTGGAGATATTTTCAGATATACACTACAAATAGTTTTACAATCAGTAGATATCACAGATACTGTAAAATACTTCTTCCCTTCAAATGAAGTAGCAGATATATTATTCCAACCTTTCTCTCCCCTCTCAAAACCAGGTTTCACTGACAAAACACAATGTTCCCTCATCTAGAATGTACCAAGGAAATCAGATTTAATAAAAGTACTCATAGATACAAGACTGTTTTGGGAATTAAATATTTAAATTTCATACAGTGAGAACAAAACCAGCTTGCAGAGTTCTCTAGACTCTTACTAGCAGACATGAAAATTGCACTGTAAGATATGTGGAAAAATATTACTTTCCTTATTACTTTAATAACTTAGCCTCAGAATACAGGAAAGATGCACAATGTCATGCTGTTTGGCTGCTATAAGAGTTTCAGAGGATTATAAAAATACACTGGCAATTTTTATCTGTCTTTATCTGCTCTCTCTGATCCATTAGATATTATTAAATACTGGAACATGTATGCAGTACTCAAAGGACAGCTTAGAGCTCAGAGTGCAATATTGATACTAGGCTTGGCTAGCCAGCACACTCAGTAATTACCAGGAAGTAATTAAAGACTTCAGCATACACTGTACAAGGCTATTGGGAACTTAAATAACTCCACATGCAGAGTAGCTACCACAGCACCCACCAGACCACAGCTGCCATCAAAGTGCCTGTGTATGGCATCCTGTGGAGATAAATACAAGTAACTGCTGTGACCACATCACAGGCCTCCAGAGCAATGCTTTCTCAAGCAATTTCTTTCAAAATTATTTTCTGCACAGTTTCCTTCCATAGTTTGTGCCCATCATGCCAGCTCAAATTGATTTTGCAGTAGCTACCTGAAGTAAGTTCAATAAACAGCATTTTTGGAATGCTACAAATTCAAAATTACCTACACGTTGTTGTCTAAACCTGCACATCCCTGCAGTTCCCTCTCCCAAGGACACAAGTGCTGTGCTGCTGGTGTGCAGGTAAGACTCTGTGTGTGTGTGTGAGTGTGAGTGTGTGTGTGTGTGTGTGTGTGAGTGGCAGCAGCACATCTGCACCCCACACCTCTCCTAGCTCTGCCGAGGAATGGCAGCAGTGGCATTACCCCAGGTACCTCTGCACACCCGGGTTCAGTGAGCAGGCTGGGACCTGCAGAGCCCATAATAAATTTGAGCACAAATCTGAGCTACTTGGAAAGCACAGGGCAGCTTGTTTCTTATCCAGTGGAAAGGTGAAGGCCAGAAGTGTCTGAACAGCAAATAAAACCAAAGGTAAATGAAAACTCTACAGGAATCACTGTGAGTTCTGCAGGTAAAGGGAAAAAATTCCCAACAGTAATTCTTGGGATGCACTTGGCGAATGCGAGCCAAGAGCTGGCATCCTATTTAGAAAACAGTACAGAAGTCTTGTACAGAATTCTTGACTTAAATAGCAATGATATTCATTAAACTCCATGGCCTGAAAACATCAGATAGGTGACATCACCTTGAATACGGTTTTTCATTACAGAGAGAAGAAGAGGAGGAGGAAAGCGTGTTGGTGTCAGAGTGCAGGAGATCAGGGCTCTATTTTTGGCTGCATCAACTTTAGGTGACCTGGTCGAGCTTTACAGAAACTCTTTGTGCTCCCTCCTCCACTGTAAAGAAAACACTGCTTGACTTGCAAAATTTATTTATATTGTCCTTGCAGTTTTAGGTGCATGTTTAACCATTGAAACACAACATGAAATTTAAATAAGATATCAAAGCAGCTCCTGGGAACTGGCTGAGCAGTGCTAAACCAATTCTGTTGGCAGTTGCTTGTGTTATTCCAAAAGTATTTGAAAAAGCCTCATCAGAGTCTAAAGGAATGGGCACCCAGGAAAGCTAAAATACAGACATCTCCATATCCAGGTGACTTACAGTGCAGGTAGGGTATGAATAACAATATGGGCAAGTGAGCCCAGCTATGAATGAGACTGGAAGGAGACAACAGTCATTAAAAGACTAAGGAAATTGCACAAGATGCTAACACAGATCCACTGCACAATTTGGCTTTGAACCCAAGCTTCTCATGCCCAGCTTCAGTGTAGTCAGGGAATGGTATTTCAGAAGTCTCTTAGGAGAGCTGTTCAGGTTCCCCCAGCAAGGAATTTCACTCTGCTACATCCTCGTGCTCTGTTGCAAATTTTAAAAAAATACATCAGCAACTTTCACTCTCTACAGATTTTGGGTCTTGCTTTGTACTAAAAATATCCCTCCTTGTTAGACTTTGCAATTCTGAAAATAATGGTATGATTTTCAGCAGTAGCACTATTTGGACATCAAAGGACAAAAAGGAAACTCTGACCTCCACACAAAAACATTTTGGAGCATTCCATATTCCACAGTGTGCTTTGGGAAACTAATTTTAAATTCATACCTAGGATATTTCCTGTGCATTTCTCATTAGATAAATACTCACTATAGATTTTATTACCCTACAACCCTGCTATTCAACAGATGGCTGTTTAATGGAGCAGTGTGGTCTATTTTCCATAGTACAGTCTGTTAACAGAGACATACAAACAGGAAAATTGAGCCCCAGCTGAGTGGTTGTTTGAAGGACCTGTGCTGGCTTTGGCAAAAGCTACTTGCTGCCTGCATAGGAAATCCATTTCAATAGGTGGGAGCAAAGAGTTTCAGTCTCTATTTATGAAGGATCATGGGCAGTTCTTATACATTAAACACTTACAGAAATTTAGTCCAACTGCCAGTCTGGCACTGATCTCATTCTCAAAAACACTCATGCCCCAGACAGCTGAGACCATTCCAAGTCAAGGCCAGCTAGATAGGCTGCATGTTTGCTCCTGTGTTGAAACAGCATGGAAGGGGATACCTCAGTTTAGATTAAACTTCATTACTTCAATAGCATTGATAAGAAGGATTCCATATAGACTGAAATTTGGAGTTCTTCATCTGTTTCTAGAACAAGATTTTGTTGACCTCAAACATGCCAAGTTATTCACTTTGCCATCTAGGAAATGGAAACATGGCTTTAAAAAACTAAAGACCAACAAAGAGATGCCATTTCTTTTAAACTGATCCCTCCCCCAATGTGCTAGTTCAAATGTTCTTAAAACAGTTCTTATGAACTATTATTTTTACTTAAAATTCTCAATACACAGGCTTCTGAAAATTTGAACACAACTTAATAGAAAGCAATACTCCTTTTGTATTTCTGTGAAAGCATAATGCAAGAGAAAATTACTCCTCTGTTTGAATTAGAGAATTACAGTCTAAATATAGTACAATTTTTTAATTTAGTTGGGTTTAAAATAATCACTTTAATGTCTTGCTTTCATTCCCACTGAATTTGATAAGAGCTTTATGAGTTTTCCAGTGCTGCACACTCTCAGTTGTCTTACAATTACAAGTAGACCTGCTTAATCCTAAACTCAGAGCAGCTATTACAATTCTCTCATTTTCAAGCTTACAAAAATGTGAGGGCAAATTTATTTTCCTTTTATTTCCCTTGATCAGAGGGTTAATTCCAGTTGAGTGGCCTATTGAGCTAGCCTAGAGACAAAACTTTCTTTCCAGAGGAAAACAGGAAAAAAACATTCTCAAGAGGATGATCCTGAAATCTGTGTTTTCCCTACAGCTGTTCTGACTCCATGTGTAGGTTTTGAACTAGTACCTCATGCCAGGAGGTTTCTGTTTCCCCTCAGTGCTAGCTACTCTCATCAGAACCAGCTCAGACAGAGCTCTTATAGTACCTGCTTCTCTCAGGAATAATTTTATATATTCCATAAAGCAGCAGCAGCAGTTCTTCCTCTACCTTCATACAGTAGCAGGTTCTTACAGATACTGGCACCTACCCTTCTAAATTTCACCATCTCCTGGAGAGATATTTCATTTTTCAAACTAATTGTAACTGTCCAGTGCATAAAGCTTAGAGGGCCACACGACAGAAACATGTTCCCTCCTCTTCCTCTCTCTCAAATCATCAAACAAGATTATCCTGGACTATTCAAGCTACAAGAGAGGCTGCAGCCCGAGCCTGCAGCTGGAGTGACAGCACACAGAGCTACCCTGCTGCTCAAGGTGCCACAGCACAAGCACAGCTCAACAGCAAACCACACATTTATGTCTAATACATGGCATTCAGCAAGTAGAGAAATCTGGAACAGGAACATGGAACTGCTAGAAGCAGAGTAGGGAAACAACACACAAGAGTCAACAGGTCTCTAAGTAATTCAGTTCCAGCAAAAGAGCTGTACCACACATTATCAAGTATTTCAATGGAGATGGACTAGATTTATGAGTACCCAAGTATATCCACATACAAAGTGATATTTCTCTTGGATTACTACTACTAAGGGTATATAATAAAGCCTGCTTCAACACTCCTTTAAAAAGCTAAGGAAAGAATTAACTAAATACAAGTAAGTGTCACAAAGTGGGAGAGTGGTTGACATAGGGTGCAACAGCTAAAAAAAGGTCTTTAAATATGGTCATCGCCTCCTCTAGCCAGCAAGTCCTAGCAGCCAATGAAAAACAGAAGTTTAGTATTTTAATTGCAGTTTCCTAATTTACAACCAAAGGAGAAATGATCCTTTTGTCTGTACTTGTGTTCTGCATCTCCCAACGAGCCCAGGCTGTCCCGAGGTCAGGAACGCTGCCCTGCTCTGAGGGAGCTGCCTGCACTGGGCTGCTTCTGCCCAGCTGCTGAGGACAACAGAGGCATTCTCCACAAGAAGGGAGACAATAAAAACAACAGCTTCGACTACTTTGCAACACCACCACAGAATTTCTCTTCTGATGCCACTTTGGAGACTCTTAGAGCAACAAAGGGCTTTAGGACTTGAGTCAGACACTGGCTCTTCGTTGCTTGTAAGGATACAGCACTTGTCTTCTAAGAAGAAAACTCTGCCTCTGCTCCCAGCAAACAACGCATTTATTAGGGTGTCCGTGCACTTGCGCAGAGCTGGACAGCGGCCAATCGGCTCTTGGGTCACCAAGGGCCAGCGCCCAGCAGTGGCCATTGCCCAGCAGTGGCGAGCGCTCGCCAGGCCCTCACGGCCCAGCGAGGGGCGGAGCCGCGCACAGCGCCCCCTGCTGGCCCCCAGCGCCGCTCCCCGCAGCCACAGGGCGGGACACCTCGGGGCCAGCAGCCCCTCCTACCCACTGCAGTCACTAACTCAAACTAACAGCACCGGGATAACAAAACACAGCGCAGATTATCTCCTGAGCTCCGCTGCTACAGAGCTGCTACAAATTCACCTGACTTCAATCTGCTGTGGAAAAACGCAGTTTAGAATATCACCTCATAACTGCTCTAAGGAAATCACAATTCTGCCTTGATTAACTTTCAACATGATTTGAAGTTCTGAAATAAAGTGCACACCTAATCTTGTCAAATCCATCTGAAAACCTGACCAAAAAAGCTTAAGACAGGAACAGAATCATCAGTCTCCAAAGCTGATGTAGTGCAAACTAGATTTTTTTCATTATTTTAAGAATACAGTTTAAGAACTAAGCTGTCCTGACCACCACTAAAGGTCTGTAAGAGTCTCACTTCCTAAGGACAAGAGAAAATAGTGACCTACAAGGTCTAGTTCAACTCCTCCAGGTGTTTCTGGAATGCTGTGTCCTGCCCAGATGCATACTGCAGTTTTGGAAGGCATTCACAGGTGACACAAGGTGAGATTCATCCAGAAAAATATATACTATATATACTGGTATATGCAGATATACTTTATGTAAGAACTGACCTGAGGTAGGAATCTTGTGTGCTGGCCTGTTACATCCACTCTAGATCTATTCTGTATGAGAGCTTCTTAGTGCTGCCAAGAAAGATAAGCCATGGTGTAAAAGCATTTAACTTGTCTAGCTTGCATATATGTCTATCTATACATGCATATATGCACTTGGAAAGAAAATGTTAAGAAAGGAAGTATAGAAATTTATATTGACTCAGTAAAGAGAGGAGCGAGAGGGAAGAGGGAGATAAGAAGAAATTTTAATCCCCAAGAGGGATCTATGTCCTTGAGCTCCAGTGAGTTCACTGTGCAACACTGAAGCCTGAGTTCCAAAAGCCTCTCTCATCCATGTGCTGCTAAGTGTGGTAAAGCCCCCACACTCAGAGGGTCAGGAGGGACATGAAGGTTGCCAGTGCAGCACAACCAGTCTGCACCACTGTAATAAATAGCAGGAAAAGACAGAAAATAAATTCTTATGGCCCTTGCTTACTGTCACCAGCTTCTTTCAAAGAGGAAATGCTTCAGCAGGGAGTTGGACGTGTGCATGGCTAGTGCAATACCTGATTAGGGTGCCAGCAATCTTGGGGGTGCAGTTCTCTATAGCCTGAGCCTCAAATCAACTCTGCTTCAGGTGTTCTGCTTACCCTGCTGTTGAGAAACATTTGGATCCTATCAAGGCCATCATTAATACAGGCAGATTCCCAATAAAACTAAAAGAGCATATTTTTCCAAATACAATCCATTCCTTTTCATTTTTTTTCAATTTTCTACCCTTCAATTACTTCTCTCAGTCATAATCCACAGATTCACTGGTGGAAATTCCTGTTTACAATACTGAAATCAAGCTGCATGCTGATCAATATCAGCGATGAAAAGCAATTTTCACAAGATATACTTTGGAAAAAAAACCTGTGTGATCTAGTCAGAAGGTACTTTAAACAGAGGTGCCAGTGAAATGACAAAATATTAACAAATGTTTTCAGGTTGGTTAATGTTTCCATCAAAAATCATATATTAGATCACCTGTGGCAAGCGTTTTGGGTGTTTGGGTGTACAGCCAGTCAGGTGACAAGGAGGCAAGTGCATAAGAAATGGAGCAGTTATTAGTTAAATAGCCCAGAGCAATCTCAATTGACAAGTTTAGCCAATTAAGTTCTTTTAGCAATTTCACTGCCATCACATCAGCGTTAGATGGCAGCAAATACCTGTAAGTTAATACAGGGCAGGAGTTCAGAACGCTGAACCAGGGTGACAGTGGTGCAACACCAAACCCTTCAAACTGCAAATCCAGCTCTTGTCAGCCCCAGGTCTTGAAGAACCCTGAGAACATCTACTTCAAAACAAGCAAAAAGCCAAACCAACCAACCAAAATTTAAAAGAACATACGAAGTGTCATCCAAGGCCAAGCCTTAAAGTAAAGGACACCCATGTCTTAAACTGACCTCAGACGGGAACTCCAAGGCCACCAAGTGATTTATTGACATCAGAAGGGCTTTGTCACTGCCGACAGTTCACTTCATGGCTGCTTATGTCTTCTGCCTCCTGCTCCTCACCCTCCTCCTGCAAAGATTGAGTTTGTCTAACTCCTACAACTACACTACACTTTGGCATTATTTGCCAGAATTGTAGGATATCAAGGGTGGATTAATATCAAACATGGCTGGCATATTTTCCTGATTAGAGAAAGAAACAGAGTCATCTTTAAGTATGACACTTCACTTTTCCGTTGAATCATTTTTCTTAATTTCACTCAGCAGGTCACAGTGCAATCAGGTCACTGCAACACAAAGGTTACAGTGAAATAATGGTGAAGGATTGTAACTGACTGCTGGTATAGAACACAACAGATTCAGCAGGATGGAAGAGGCTGACTGCACCCATTACTTGACATCACATCCTCAGGGCTTTCACTAAAGGCTACTAAACATGTGGATCATAAATTATCATGTTTTATTTCCCAGATGGAACAACTCAGCTCAGCTAGAAAATGCAGATGGAGGCATGTCAGCACTAGAGGGGAGCAGAGCATCACACCAGCTGAAATACACAGTGCATTCCATTTGGGGATCCACAACTGGAAAAATCACTGGTTAAGGCAACAACTTAGGATTCCCAGACCTGAACTGTTATGGTATAAGTGAATGCAAGAGAGCAATCTTGTTAGATAAGACAACAAGCAGTCTAGCTCATTTCACTGCTATGTGCTACTACATTTCACCAGAACTTCAGAATTTCTGGGATTTAGCTAACTAGATAACTAATTTTTTGGGGGGGGGGAGGGGGGGAAGGGCCTCATTTTGAGTTCCAGTACTTCTCAAGAGACATCCAAGAAGATAAATATCTTAAAAATACATCCCACCAACAACTGCAAATATTGCAAGATGGCAGAGATGCTGCTCAAGAAGAAAATACACATTATGCCAATACATTCTAAATATCCCTCAGGCAACAGGCCATTTTTTAAATTTTCATTTCAGTGCCTTATACAACTCATTCCCTGGGTTAAAACTATAACATTAGAACACTAGGAAATCAGAAACTACTAATTCAAACCAGAGAAAATTAGTAAAAAAAGGTAAGAATAAAACTGGTGGTATCCAGTAAGCACAGTGTTTTCATTCCATAAGACAAGTACAATCCATATGGAACAATCTGCCAACCTACCTCCTTTCTGCAGCAGATAGATGGGCACAACATAGAGCATCACATGCTGGATGTAATAAATCTCCATTTCAAATGGAAGCTGTGGAATAAGGAAAATTTTTGTAAGTATTTTTCATCACTAACAACCAAGTTCCAAGGAACAATTCTCTTTCTGACCCGTAACAATGCCTTCGGGCCAGTTATTTTATCACTTGTGTATATTAACAAATATTAATGGTCATGGCCTTGAAAGTGCAGCTAACTGTACCCATCCCATCCCCCTTAACACAAACACAGCACTTCTAGTAGACAATTCCCAAAATTAGCCAGAAGCACAACAAAGAATGAATAACATAAGATTGCTTTCCCTTTCTTTACTGGCATAAATCACCAATCACAATGCAAAGCCCTCAAGTAATCAAACCAGAAACTAGGTACACCCCACAGCATAGAAGTCTTTTTAGAAAGAAAAGGTACTTGATGTCTTGTGAAAGAACTCTATAAATGAGGTCTTTTATGTATCTAAAAGTATATAAATACATACAAGTAATTACTGAGAAGACTGTGTAAAAAAATCAAAAGACCTGACTTACAGCAACCTACATGCATGTATAGAACTGCTACACTTGACTAAATATAAATTAAAATATAAAATGACCAGTAATTTATTAGATTTAAAGAGAAGCTGAACAAGTTACCAGTGAATTAGGTATTTCTCACCTGCTGCCAACTTTTGGGAAATTACAATTAGTCATTTGTGAGCTTATTTGAATTAGTGTAACTTCTAAGAAGCCAGACAGCTAAAATAACTCTAAAAATAGCTTGAACCATAACTGTGTTTGAGCCTCTTAAACCAGACCCAACTAATTCTAGCTCTTTATCAGTTAGAAAAGGGGATGCAGTGTATTTGAAAGTTATTCCCATCTTTAAGTACCTTAGCCTATATCTATTTATTACAGTAAAGCAGCACATTTAAAATTGAACCAAACTGAACAGTAGCAGAAAACACTCAAAAATTAAGAATTCAGCTTCTTACTGCAGCTGACTTACAGAGCTGAAAAGCCACACTGTTGCATTATTTTTCTGAATTGATAATTGGACAATACAACAAGTATGAAATCTCATGGGAATAATGAAAAGCCATTAGCCTTGGTTCAAATGCAGACTCGTTCTGTCATTCTACAGCCAGAAGGGAATTCAGACACAGGACCTACCACTGTGGCTTGTGTGTTGGAAAGCAGGGAGTGGGGAGAAAAGCCTTCCTTTTCTATGACTGTTCTGAGACACTTAAGTCACAGCCTTGAAACTGAAACATTACAGAAATTTCTACATCAACACAAGTAAAGAGAGGTTGAAAGAGAGTTTGGTTTTCTTCCTAAAAGAAAACAGCTGGTAAATAACTCAGTGATCTTTTAAATGCAACTACAATTCTCATACTATTTCTTATTTTAAATGCAACTACAATTCTTATACCCTATTTTGAATGTAGAGTATTCTAAAACCAACAGCTGGATTATGCAAGTCCTGGCATTTCCCCACTGGACACTGTCTGTCTCCTGATGGCAACCTCCAAGGTGGTCAGCCAGCTCCTAGGGGGGACTAAGCTAAAACAACCCTCCCATACAGTCTATTGGGTTATTTTATTCCAAGGTAACAGTATGCAAAAGCAAGAACTTCATGAAAATTGTGAGGCTTCCTAAATCTCAACCTTTCCTGCTGTCCTTCATTGAACAACACAGAGAGCAAAGTGAGGGAATTAAAATTATTTGAGATGGGGCTAAAGTAGTGTTCCTAACTGGAGAAAAAGCTGTACCTCTCCCTCCTCAGAAACAATTGCTCCTGATATAAATACCACAACATGAGGCACTCATTCCTGCCAAGGAGCATTCTCCATTTGTCTGTGGTGTCAAAGGGGCTTCCACAGCCATAGAGTTGTGAGGATCTGTTACACAAACACTGTGCTGGGACACTCCTGAGAACAGAGTAACAGCTGTTATGCTGCAGTAGTGCTGACAGTATTTTTTTGTGTGTAAAACAAAACATCTTTTTCCCACTGTAAAAGATGGTTTGTACTGAAGCCTGGCTGATTATGCAAGTGCATTTCCTGCTATAGAGCTGCAGAGCTGCTGTACAACCAAGCATTCAAGTTGTACAGCCAGGCTACAATAAACAGAAAAAGAAAGTTGTACTGAGCAACTAACTCACCTGGATCTTGTGCCTTATCTTCATTTCCAGTTTTTCCTTGCATGTGAAAGGTGCTTATGCTGAGTGAGTCTTTTATTGATAAAACTGTTTATAGACAAGGCACAAGAGATCACCCATCATTCAAGGATTTAAAGAATCTCTTCGTGAAAACAAGTAAGACTTCACGTTTTAACGTAAACCAGCTACTGCCCAAAGAGAACAATGAGGTCTTTCCATGTACTGATCTAAGCTTTGGAAAAATGTCTTCAAGGCAGCAGTAGAGTGGAGCCCAGAAGTCAGATGTTCAGATGAGTTACCCCCCCAAAAAGAGTATGGACATAATACTAATTTAGATTAAACACTCAGACACAGCAGTTGGTTTTCAGTGGGCTCACAGGTTAACACTTTACTCTGTTTTCTGACCGAAGTACTCCTCTTTCTGTTAATTGTTTATACCCTGGCTCAAGCATTGCACTTTGCAAGAGCACCTCCTCCATCATTCTTTACAAAGACTGCAGAGTGTGGCAGAAAAGGAATAGAAGGCATTCAGCTCTCAGACTCTGGTCCTGTAATACATCTAGAACACAGCCTAATAAACACCAAATGTTGTACTGTACCAGCCACTTTCTTAGACATTGTCAGTAAATAACACACTCGTACCAGTTTAATGCACACAGCACGGGCAAGTGCCCAAATAGGCAGAAAATTTGGCTTTATCACCCACCAACCACCCAAGCACAATCTCTCAACAGTCTCACACCATTCCTGTTGTTTTCCCTTGTGCCTGTTAGATTAAGTCAGTTCAGAAACAACAATGTGCTACCACAACATATTCCATTTTGCTGTGCAGGCATGGCCATTACAGGCAAACTATTTAGTGCAGTGAATTATTACTCCAACAATCAACAACAATACAGCAGCCAAAGAGTGGAGCAAACACAGAATGCACTCAAAGGCCTGCTCAGAGTATGATTCTCCTCCTAATAGAGATGTAGAATGTATACCTCACAGGCAAAATAGTTCTAATAATAAAATATAGCAGCTTCTGGAAACATTAAAACTGCACCATCTCAGCCGTGTGAGCTGACACCCATGTGTCCAACACCTTTGGGACATGTCCTCCTTTTTACTTTATCTATATCAACATTTTCAGGACATGAGCTTCCAAAAAATCCCCACTCTTAAACCAATGAAAAGACTTTCCTTTAAAATTTGATTAATGCAACATGAAAGCTCAAGCAAACCCAGTTACTTTCCAAATGGAGTCTTTGTGGCAGTTAAATGAAATTATATGCATAGCCAGGTTATCAGGACCTACACTGTGTGCCAAGAATATAGATAGAGAGTTAAAAGAAATCTTTCTACTCCTGTGTATCCTCTTATACCTTGCTGGCTCCCTTTTGGGAGCATAACAAGCCAATTCCCTCACAGCATCTTCTTCTCCTTTATTTTTGAAAGGGTAAGAAGAACTCACAAAAGCACTGACTGGACAAGAAACAGTTTTATCTTTATCCAAGGCCTATTCAAATGCACAGAAATTAATTCCATTGGCACATGACAAATAACTGCAATATTTAGGTGCCAAAAAAATACAAGTGGGTGCTGTTGCTTATATCTGTTAATTGTTGGCACCTCTACCTCATGCCAAGGCAGGAAAATATTTTCTTTGGAAGAACCGAACAGACTGACGTCATCTATTAGGTTACATTTTTTTGAACACTATCCCAGGTGCCTGTTATAGTCCAACAAGACTTTTAACTCCATAGTTTAATATAGTTTGACTGAAAGGTTAAAATAACAGAAGGTAGAAACCTCCTAGTGTAGTTTCAGTGTATATCTCAACTCTCCATTTCCACTGGCAATACACTACTATTTTAAAATAATTTTGAAATTACTAAGTTCTAAAAAGGCCAAAAAATAAATTAACAGATACATTACAAGAAAATGGAAACCATGAAATTATGCCAGAAGCTTCCACTTCAGGATAATTTAACACTGGAGCATATTTACAAAAGGACATTTGCATTGCATTTCAGTAATGTAATTGGTAGCAAAACCACATGACCCTAACAGACTGTGCCACAAAATGTAAGAGGTGTTCTGGAAATTACTTTGAACAAGTTAATATTTACACTGATCCTGATATCCACTAAAACATCCATCAGCTGTTGAAGCAATGATTGTCTCCCATTCTGAATGACTGAATCAAAAGATTTTCACTTAAATAATATAAAACCAGAGCAGCCAGCTTAGACAAAATTACTGAGGGGTTTTTTTTCTTAAATTCCTACTAGGTTTTAGGAAAAATTTGCTTTCAGGACCATGTTGGTGTTAACAACCACAGTAAGAGTTGTGGAGCAGAATGTGTGCCTGCCATGAGAGGTTCTGGATCAAGGCAGTGCTGTACAACATCACCCACATTATCCTGTGCCAGAAGAAACATGGAAAAGTGAAAAGCCTGGCAAGCAGCTGTTAGGCCAAAAAATACTATAAGTTGTAATTATTCCAAAAATATTTACTCTTGAACATTATCTTTCGGCTCCACTGTTCCCAGCTACTTTTATAAGCAGTCTGTATCTTTCTCATTTAAACACCACTGCCCTAACATGAATGAGATCTGTGGTAATGGCAGAGAAAATACAAGCTAATGATTTATAAAATACTTCAACATTTTTTCCTTCAAAGGTTACCCAGACCAATTTTATCATGCCTAAGGTTATATTTACTCAAAAACTAGATGGTTTTAATACAAAATAAAAAGAGTTTTCTTTATCAGGAAAAGAACACTTGTTTTATTCATTTGCTGCCTCTTCAACAGTACCAAGTTTTAATAAAATATAATTGCAAACTGCACATAAGCATAAGTTTATACCTAATCTCATTTAGACAGTCAAGATTTGCAAATGGAGAGCCACCAAGAAAATCTGGAATGGAGTCTGAAGTCCTTAACAATTCTGTTAATAATATTAATTCATTCTGTATTATGGACATAGTTTGCTTAAATACAAAGTACTTTTATCTGTCTTTAAACAGACATTAAAATAACTGCAACAACAGATTTTTGCAGATAAGTCATATGAAAAAAATGAAAAGCATCTAGTCATATGTGCATATACATACACACCCCCACTACATACGCATGCATAACAGCTCTTGAAATAATCCTTAGAAATACTTCATTTGACTCACACTCAAAATAGCTTTTCTTACTTTTAACTCTCAATGGCTTTAAGAAATCTCACTACGAACACCAATAGGCTAATTTTTTTGTCCAGGAGACTGAAGTTTTACAGCAGATTCAAAAACTTGCATGGGAAAAAAAAATCTGCTGTGCCTAATCTTAGGGAAGAGGGGATGACAGCCAACAACAGCATTTGGCATTTTCCAGGCCTAAAGAATCTTACATTTACATAGAGCCTGAAACTGAATTTTGACCACAGGCCACAAGGTTAACCTGTGAAAGCCTCTTTCAAAGCCATCAGGTTTTCCCTCCATTAATGGCTAGAATGGATCTAACACTCAATACCAGAAGTGTTGTCTTTTCACACCAAGTTATAAACATCCAAAAATCCAAGATTGGTGTTTTGGCTACACTGTAGTAACCAGGAATCTACCGCCTGGTAAAATGAACTTTAAAAGGCCAAGCAGAGCAAACATCTGACATCTCTCCAAAGATAATCTTATAGAAAGAAATAAAAAAGGAGGAGGAAAACTACACTCACCAGACGTGTATTAACAACAGGAAACAGCAATGCTAGGAGGGCCCCATTCAGCATATGCATCTGCAACCTTAGAAAAGAGATAGGACATTATTTTATTTATTATTTCATAAATAAAATGCAATCTTTTCATGTATTTTATGTATCTTTTTGATAAAAGGTGGCAAGAAACTTAAAAATGGTTTTGGCTTGAATTTGGATTAAGTCACTATTAAATGCAACAAAGTGGACAAAATCCCATCTTTAAATACACACTTAAAGAATTTCCTAAAATAGGATTGCTTTCTATAATGAGCTTTGGATTCCTAAAAAGCCTGGACTGCCCCTAATTCTGTTCATGATGCAAGCTGCTAAATAGTTGGAATTCTGCTGTTCATTTGTCCTCCAGAGCTTAAAATAGCATCTTTGATAAAGGGTTTTACTCCTCTTTAATGCTGTGCATGTACAGTTCCAAAGTAAAGCTTCAAGAATTTGAAAGAGCTCTTAAATAAAAGAATTACATTTATCAAAATGCAATAGCAAGTCCTAAGGAAAGCACAAAGCAGAAAAGTAGTATTATACACTGTATTTTGTATAGCTTTCAGCCATCTTTTTCTGAACTACTGCTGGATCACAGGAACAGAAAATTAGTACCAGAACTGTTTCAGTCTACTTTACATCACATACAAAGTAAAGAATAAACTGTCTCCCACCACTGTCTGTCAAACTCTTAGGAATTTAAAAGTAACTCGAGGGAGGAAAGGTATTACAATTTTAAAACAGATTTCCAAACATAGTTTATATGTTGTCAGGGTGTTAGAAAATAGAAATACCCATTCTGAAAAAAAAAAAAAAAAATAAAATTGCAGCCTCCATTCTACAACTGGTCTTTAAGAAAGATCTCCTGGACAGCAGACACACTTTTCACCCTCTCCAAGATGGAGATGCATTAGACCCTGAACAGGGTCTCTGTTCAGCATAATCCCTGCACAAATAAGGAATAGCAGGGAAAAGCTGCAGAAAGACTGTCTAAGGTATTCCTCCAGCATCAATTTTCCTAGATTAAGACAAGGAAGAGCCGAGTTTAATGTCACAGTGGCAACTACAGCCATTCCCAAGTACCACTGCCCAGGAAGGCCCTGACCCTCCCCACAACACATTGGCTGCACCCTCAGTTGCACACTATGCTCTGCTGCTGCAGCCCATCAGAGCCTCCTGCACAGCAGAGACCCTTGTGGCTCCTGAAATTAGTAACAATACGCAGTTTTTTAGAAAAAACTGCACAAATCTGAGAAATACCCAACCAAGACAGCAAGAATTTGCTTTACTTATTTAACTTTACCTAGCCATGATGTTGAAATCAGATACAGACTGCCTGCATGGCCTTCAGCAGGGCCCAGTTACTAATTTCTACTGAGGAAAAAGGTTTGAGGCTCATGACACAAATTACAGCAGCTCATACACTAATCTGCATTAACTCCACTGTTACTGAGCTAATTCCTGTTCAAAAGCCAGACCAAACCCACCACTACACAAGAACCAAGGATAAGGGGCCCTACACCATTATTTAAGCCCTGACTCTTTCCAGGCCATTTTTCAATTCAACCAATATGCCTTTCCAACTCAGTATTTCACTTAGTGTTTTATAACTTAAGCAGTGATTAACTTCTAAAATAGTGTAAGTAGACAGAAATACAGTAAGGAAGTGGTATTACCTGAAGAGGATCATTGCAGTCCGACATGGGGGACAGGCAAGAAGAAAAATCTGAAATGTTAGAAACAAATTTAAATTAATGACAGTGACCTCTTTTAGAATCCATTTTCTAAATCTTTCCTACCTAGTTCTGTATGTCACAAATAATTTCTTGCCAGAAGACATATGTTACAGTAGAGCTGGAAAAGACTTTAAGTCTTTAACAAATTAAAAGGTCTCCCATTACCTACATATAAAAAGATTTAAGCAGTATGAGCAGCACTGAGGGTTCAGCTTCTGCCAGTCCCTACAAAAGCAGTCAAATTCTAGCCAGTTGTTACTGGCATTATAAAAGGTCTCTCAAGAACCAGACTACTGTATTATCAATCTTCCTCTACAGCAGCTCCCTCAGTCATGGTGAGGTCCTTGCTGTGCTAAATATCAGCATTTACAACATCACCATTGCCCTTCCCTTCACTGGTGCCAAAACCTCACACAGTAACTTTAAAAACTTCATATTAGCAAGCCTTACTCTAGATATGAGGACATTACAACATAAATATTCAGTAACAAAAATTCTCTTTGTTTATGTTGTTCACTGCTGCAAGGAAGACATTCTAGTTTACTGTTCAGTGTTTCAGCAAAACAGGGATCCCAGTTTTTACTGCTGTTCCTAAAATAAAGTCACAATACATCATTTCACAGCCAACCAACAAAACAAATTATCACTGAATCACTTCAAGTGAGAACATTTGAAGAATATGGTAGATATCAGATTGGACAATTCACCAAATGTGTTTCTTTCAACTGTTGCAGGGCTGGGAAGAGGCATCCAGAGGATACTGAAATTAATCACTACCAGACCATGTACTGGCAGCAAAAGAAGAAATGTTGAAATCTGGATCATACTACTGAGCCTCTTCATACACAAGGGGCTTCCTGTCATTACTATATAAACAAATGTACAAATTCCAAATATCTTATTTCTGGGTCAAGCTCTTAATATACAGACATCTGCATGTTCCATTCAGGTCAGTCTCAACAGCAGCTTAGAACACAACACACTCAAGTTGTTCTCAAGTCATACAACACGAACAAAGGCACAGCAAGAGAGGCAGCAATTAAATTTAATGGAATGTACCTCAAGACATTTTCTTAGTGAATACCATTAAAATCCAGTCAGAGTTTCTCTGACGTCTCGCATTTATAAAACAAGCAATCTCAACTCATTAGGGCAGGCTAAGGAGGAAGAGAATATAACAGGTGCATGCTTAGAATCAACTAATTGATGTTTTTCTGTGCTAAGGGAAACAAAGAAGAAGAAAGTACATGCCAGAAAAATCTTATGAGAGCTCTGTATATCACCTTGCATATAAGACCCATAGAGCTTCTGGGAAAAGTGCCTAAGTTATTATGCTTCATTATTCCATTGTTGCATATTTTGGAATAAACTTTGTTTACTAACTAAAGTTCCTTGAATTGTGCACTATATTTTGCCTTCTTTGCAGACCAAAAATATCTTGTACAGGTCTCCTGTAATAAGTATTTTTTCACATGCTACCTGCATGCACTAGTCACACTTTTTAAATGTTTCATGTTGTATGTTAGCAAACGGAGATATGCTATCTAGAGTCTCACCAGTTCATCTAGAGTTAGTTTTTAATCTGATTATTTTATCATTTACTTAAATTCAGAAATCCAACAGGAGATATATGTTACTGTCGAAGCATAGTTAATACTTCCATGAAACAAATTCTGCTCTTCCAAGAGAAAATTTCATTTATTTTTGTCTCCTACATCTTTAAAAAAAAAAAATCTATAAATTGACCATTTTCTCTGTATGCACAAAATAAACAAACTATAAATATGTCTTAAACACATTAGACCCTTCATTTTCTAACACACTGCAGAGTGCTTCAACTACTACATGGTGGAGTAGAAGCTACGATCTGAGTCTGGGTAATGTCTGAATCTCAGCACTGAGGATTAAAACAGCTCTCATTTAAAAAGGATGGCACTGTTACAAGGATTGAGATGGACATACCATTTTAAATCACTTCACTACCACAGAGACAGGCAAAGAAGAGAACAAGATTCACAGCTGATTATTTTTACTTCAATTCTACTGAAAGAAACAGCTTCAGAAGCTGATGAGGGGAAAAACAAATATTTAAAATTTTTAAGCATGAAAACCCCCCTGTTAAAGGGATCTTTCAAAAAATAAGCCCAACTTCCATTTTTATGACAGCAGAGAAATCATAATCAGAATGTTTATGCTAAAAGTTTAGGATCATGGAATAGATCTTCAAATGCTTCAGCTCTAGCACTTTAATATCAACACTTTCTCTCTAAATCTGCAGATACTTGCCATGATAAACAAATCCCAACCTCTTAAAGAGAAAATTTTAGAGGACACACTTGTATCTGATTTTCAAAGATCTGTATAAAAAGTGTCATCATTCAACTCAGAGTATCAGCAGTCTTAAACACACAGTTCACAGCAGACAAGCTCATAAGCTCCAACACAAGTGTTCCCACACTGATCCCATAATCCTACTACTTATCACTGTCATACTGGCAATTCAATCCTTTGCCTTGCAGGAGGGAACAGCTTTGTTCTGTAAACCAAAGAATCCTGAGTTAAACAAGCAGTAGGGCTGTGCAGAGCTCCCAGCCTCTGCTCCCCTGCAGAACTCTTGAGTTTTGAGGCACTGGGGCTCTCAGAGCCCCCAGCCCAGCTGGCACTGCAGAGCTCCAGCAGACACAGGCAGTGTGTATGGTAAAGAACAATTAAGGGAGTTCTCCTTGCCCAAAGCAGAACAACTCAACTTTCAGTTTAGAAAAAACACTAGGAAACAACTTCAATGTCTCCTCTTCTTCTGTTAGATCTGTCACCAGTTGTATTTTCACATTACAAATGAAAGAAGAACAAAAGAATTAGCCTGAAATCCAAAATGTACAAAATCAACTATTTCAGACAGGAAAAAATAACTACAAAATATACATTGTCTGATAGGCTGGATTATGTGCATAGTTCTGATGACTGCTTTCCCCTTTCACTTCTAAAAAAAAAAAAAAGTTACAGAATATCTTCCACACAGGGATTAATATCTGTAAAAAACTGCAGGCTAATGGGTGTGAGAGAAAGTACAAAATCATGTGTGGCACTACGGAAATGCCGAGATAAGAAGTCCTAAATGGGGATGATACTGGGAGTCAGCATGGCTGTCTTTCAGAAACACATGACCAGGAGATTCTACAACTTTTCTCAGGCAGTAAATTGCAAGGAATCTCATAACACTGCTTAATCCACAGCCTGAAGTTCACCTCAACCTTGAGGACCTAGAGGAAAATGAAAAATCAGAAATTCTGTCACCATGCTTAACAATTGCTCTGCAAGACCATAAGTACAATAGCCCATCCCCTTGAGAAATGTTTCTGGCATGAAGAACTGCCTGGCCAGCACTGCCTTGCATAAGCCCAAAGACAAAGGTCACACCAGCACACACGATGGATCAGCAGGGCTGGAGAGTCTGGGGACTCCAGTGCCCAGGACAGCACTGATTAACTATTCCTTCCTTGAGACAAGAGCTTAGGGACACTGAACTCATGGTTGGTCTGAACTAACGCAGGACTGGGCTGCAAATCATTTCTTGCACTTCAAGCATTACATGTGTGGCAATTAACACATTAATTTGGAGATATTAGTGGGTTTGATAATTTTTTTTATATTAATATAGGAATACTTTTATTCAAACAACCTATTTTACAGTTTGCACATCTGGACTTCAGCATTGGGTAAGTGCATCAGTTTTAAAAAGTGGAAAAAAGAACACAAACCATCAAACATGGCTCGTTTCCTATTTTACATTTAACTGTACTGCTAGATTGAAACCAGTAGGGAAACACTTTCCTTGTTCTATCATTACAGTTTTTAAATCCAACAGTCCTTCTACAATACATCTGTAATCAGCTACTACCTACAGTAGCTAAAATCTACAATGTCAGAATGCCTGCAAGCATTTTCCCCATGGATTATGAACCATGACTTACCAAAAACAGTTTATGAGACTGAGGAACATGCTTGATTTATGTCTAGGAAAATTCTCAGAGGCTGACAAGAACATGTGTATGTAGATACATATATTATGTTACAGGTTCCAAAAGTTTTGCAACCATTTCCATAAGTTTTGTCAGCTGCAAATCTTCATTTGCCTAATATTTCCTAATTTCTTTGATATGTTAGCATGCCACATTTCACCATTAGTTGTAGTAATCAACATTTAAAAAAAAAAAAAAAAACCTAGTAAAAATCTTAAGACCTGTTCTCCAAAGATATACAAAATCTTTTGTTCAAAAAGTGTAAAACAGCAATACTATCTCTGAACTGACAAAAAATACCTCTTCAAATATCTATTAATTGAATGTTAATGCCTCACTCCAGGCATTAAATAGGGAGAGCTCACTGATTTGTTTGTTTGGTCCTATGAGTATGCTGGATCTCCACTTTTCTTTTACTCCAGAACATTTCAAATCTCTACAAAATACTACATGTAAGAGCTACCCTCAAAAGTATTTTAATTTTGACACTAATTTTCAGTCAGTACACTGAAGCAGAGAGTGCAGTCATAACCTGTCATGAAAGGCTTTTCTTCTACCAGTCCTAGCCCTGCTGAGACAGAAACATGCATAACAAAGATCATCTTGTTTGATCAAAAACCTAAAGAGACAAAAGACAATTCAAAAGGTAGTGGAAGGGAAGAACAGAGCAACTCACACAAGTACAACCATTCCTGATGAAACATCACAGCAGCACTCGTGGGATCAATGGGAACACTTAGAGACGTCTGAGTAGCTGCTGGCAGAAGACAGCTGACCACACTACCCCTAAACCCCTGCACCTGCAGCACATATTTCATTCACCTTTCAGAAAGGCAGCTTGTCTGTCCCTGAGCAGCCTGTTTGATTTAGTATCTCCTCACAGCAGACTGGATACACATCCCTCTCTTCAAATATTTCAGTCATGATCACTTAACCAGATCATAAATTGATTGGTTTACTCTTCCATTTCAAAATGAAAACTTGAAGAGGTTATATTTTCATTTCTACTGGTAATATTCAGGGCAATGTGAAAAATTCACGGAAACAGGATTAATCCAAAACTGGAATTAATTTAAAACCAAAAGGAACAAAAGAGATAGAGACAGGCTTTAATAAATCTGCATTGAAGTAAAAATTTTCACCCTGTTAGGTCTATCAAAGTACTCTCCAAAGCAGAAGAGATTAAAAGGTATGTTTAAAAGGCTAAGATATAGTAAAGTGCACTTACCTCAGGGTGGTAAGTTTAAGTGTACTTTACTGTACTTGTGAAAATCATCCATTTTCCCTCACAATAAGGCAAGGAAGATCCAAGCAGATGGACAATTTAAAAGATGTAAAAGATTTTGTCAATCAATTATAAAATTAATTTTTAAGTAAGTTCAAAACAATCGTTCTATCATTTATCAGAAAGCAACAATTTAACAACTCCATCATGCAGCTTTGAGTCAGCATTTCTTTCTGTACAAACTATGAAGACAGCACAGAACACCTATCACTTAAAAGCCACCACTTGCCTTCTAAAAGGGAATTTAAATAAAAATAAAAATCCTAGCTGTGGTTTGACAAGTTCAGACTGCTAAATCTGGGTGGAAAAAGAAAGAGATACCAAAAGATGTTACATTCCAATTGCTAAACAGGAGCAAGTTGAATGTATTCAATATTTTAGTATAAAAATCACCGCTGCCTTACTGCAGCTGTCAGACAGGTTCAGGGATTAATGTGTCCTTTGTAAATCTCGGGCTAAGGATACTCATGATTCAAAGCAACACTGCTGGCAGAGCATTAAGAAATACTACAGTAAAAGTAGTTTCTGCGTTACATAAACCAGACTCTGGAACACAAGGAGCTGCCTGTCCCTGCTTCCAACCCCCTGCTTCCCTGTTCTACCCAGGGATGGAAGAAGTGTAGCAAGCTGAACAGCTTCCATCCTCTGCAGTCGAATGCACTGTAAATTATATATGTTCATTGGGACATTCTAGATTAGTCTCCCCTTCACAAGCTTAGTTTGTTTACTCAGCAAACCTACATTCACCTTCTTTCCTTTTAGAGTCTTAGGTCAAAGATTTCTAGACTTCTTATAGTTTAGGATTAATTATTAACATACAACTCAGGATTTTCTATGAGTGCATTAGCTGTAAAACCTTTGGAATTAGTATTTCAGATGTCACTGAAGTTACTTTTCCTTTTTCTCTAACTACTGTCTGCACCTAGTAGTGGGTTACTTCATTCCCCATTCATAATCAGTGCTTAAACAAAACCTGACAATTAAAATAGTATCTGAGGTAAAAGAAGAAAGAGGTTGAATTTAAAAAAAAATTAATTCATGAGTCAAATTTCTTAAGAAAATTTAATTTACACTGAATTTAGATTAACTTGAATCTCCATCTGACAGTGACAGATGAGTTCACAAGAAGATTCTCACATGCATATTCACTTTTCCCCTGAGCAGGATGTTTTGTATTGGTTCCCTACAAAAGCAAAATCATCATAGAGAAGTCCTGTTCTACTCTGCCTCAAGTCACCAAGTCTCCATTTTCTCAGCACAGTTCAAAATTCTTCATTTTGTGGGATTTTACAACAGAAATGTGTAAAAACACAAGACAGTAAGTAACAAATAGCCTTACTACAGCGAACTTTTACCAACAGAATAGTAACATAATCCATAAAAAGCTAAGGCATACAACATTTTATTCCTGATAACTTAAGTTGGCATTTCACTAACCAACAAAGTATTACAATACAAACCATTAAATTTATTTGACACTAATTACTTGACTATCTAAATAAACATAAACCCTCACCACATCAATTTAAAGCCCTGAGGAAGCACCACCAGAAACATGAGCCCCATTGCACTCTGCAAGTTTCAGATTCGTGGCACAAGACTTGTTCCTGGTGAACACTGACACGGTTCAAATTGCTGCAGGGGATGTGGCTGTTGTACAAGTCCTGCAATCATCTGTGACTGGGAGTGTCAACATTTACAGCAGGGCAAGGAGACAGCAAACAAGGGTTTCTTAGACTGGAAATCATGAGATGAAATGCATCCCAGTCCCTGGAATTGATAAGGTGTCCAGAGTTGGTACTGCTGCTGTTGTCATTCACCATTCTACTGAAATTCCTAATGGCCTCAGGCAGCTACTCCTGAAACACGTTTAAGTTACCAGCAAACAACCTACAGGGAATGGTGTGTGAAACTGCCAAATAGGATAAAAAAGGCATCCTAAAAAATATATTACAGCCAACAGCAATACATCATAACATTGCATAGCACACTGAAAAAATTAATATTTGCTCTGTCCTGAAAAAATAAAAAAATCTAAACAGAAGAAAAAGTAAAATAGGCCTTTATCTCCCTAATATGTTGCTCAAACTACATAAGTCACACTTCAAATGATAATTGCTTTAAATCTGGGATGATCTCATCAAAACAAACCAATATCTGGTTACCTAATCATTCATCTAGTGGCTTTTAGATGATAACACTCAGTGTAAATATTTGGGGTCAGAGAAAGCTAAGCTTTTTCATCCACAGTTTCCAATCATGCAGTTCCTACTCCTGTTTGGAGAGCAAGATATCTCTTGTCAGCTCCACACTTTTTACATTCTTTTCTCCTAAGAATATTCAAAATAAATGAGAGAATTATCTAAGAATGCATTACAGCCTCAAGCACAGAGGTATTTCCAAATTCTAGCAACCTCAAAACAAAGGCTTAACTAAGAGCTTTAGACTCAAATTCCTCAACTAGAACACTCATCAGCACCATGACATGTTCCTGTGGTCCCTGCCACCTGGACTAAAGCTTAGGATAAAGCACCACTGGCCAAATCTTGTTTAAATGAAAAGGACTGTTCCATGATGTCCTCAAACAAAAAAAGCCTGAATCACAGCCTTAAGACACATTTGCTAATTTTTTTTATACTAAATCAAAAATTACTCTTATTTCTGACTGAGAATGCCTGCCTTGCCTCATTCTGTTATTTCCCCATTTCCCTACTATATGCTGGGATTGACTAAAAATAAACATAATGGTGAAACAAATTATATACAGTGTTAAAACTATCACAGAAAAACATTTCCTCAGTCCTACATGTAATTATTACATTAACAGCAGTATCAGTAAAAGCCTCTAAACTTCAGCTGTGTTTTTTAAACACAACAAAATCATTGTTAAAAAAAAAAAAAAAGCAAAATTAAGAAAAAAACCTGACAGTTCTGGGAGCCAGGGGCAGATTAAGCTATCCAAGCATGTCCTGGTGTTCTGAAGGCCAGATCAATGGTTCTGGAGCACGGCAGACCCGGGAGAGAGGAGCTGATGGATTGTCTCCTGAGCTGTCACTTCCTATCTGTGTCCTGGAGGCTGCTATCATCTTCCTGGAGGGAAAATGCATTCTTTTGCAAGAAATGAGGCTTGCTACCGAGAAACACTGGTGCTTTCAGTGCCTTATTTCTTCTTTATCTGCCCTTCTTCACCACACACTAGCATGAACTTCCTCTCTAGCCATCAGCTGGAAGGGAAAGCATCACAAGTTAACTTGCAGCTGTAAAAAGAAAGACTTCTGTCCAGAGACTTACATTTTGAAAAATGCATATATATATATATATATATTCATAGGAAATTCTGTCCCTTTAATTTTAACTCAAGGTTTTGAAGAGACAGAATATAAAAAATTGTACACAATTTAACAGGTTCTTCCAAATATTTCAAAGCATTTAGGAACTCTGTGCACAAATCAAAAGACAAAAAAAGGAGGAAGTAATTAATTAGATACATTTTGGGACATATTCCCAAATGATGCAGAATTCAGTCAAGCTATGTTTATTATGTAAGTTCTGAAAACAGTCCATTGTTTCCAAGAAACAGTAACTTCTTCTGCAGAGGACAGGAAGGATCCAGGTCTCTAAAGAAGTCAGAACTCGAAATAATGAACACAGGATTTAGTATTTACTGAACTGCAGATGCACTTAGCACTGAATTTATTAATGCAAACATCACATCAAGATCACTGGATGAAACCTATACTTCTTTCCACCTATTTCTTCCCCTTTAAGTTTACCTCTCTTTGCCCAAAAAGATCACCAAAGCAATCATCCAGCAGAACAGGTGTTTCCTAAAAACACATTTTCTTTATTCCAAACAAATGTCAGTCCTTAACTGGCTGAGTTGCAATAATTCAGTGAAGAACTGGAAGAGAATTACAATAACTGAGCAACTGAGAATTTACCACTGAGAAATTATTCTTACAAAACTCTTTCTAAAATAAAATTAAATTACAAAATTTATTTTAAGATTGGTATTAAATCACCATTCTGGAAGAATGCCTAGACAAACAAAAGTCAAGTTCAAAATCTACAACAGTTTAAAAGATGGACTACTGTAACTATCATTTTAGGGTAAGACTATAGTTGTGTTTCTGCCACTTCCTTAAACAAGGTTTCAATAAATTTATATACACACTGTTTAAATTTCTACAGACTGGTCAGTCACAGCCTTCAGTGTTTAAAACTGAAGATCATTTTAAAAAGAAAAACATTATAATGATCACATAATCATTAAGGTTAGAAAGGACCTTTTGAGATCACTTCACCCTACCAGTGTTACCTACAACCTCCGATTGAGATGGCTTTTTCCTTCCCTTTTTTTTTTTTTTTTTTTTTTGTTACAAATTTCTCTTTTGCAATACAGACTAATTTTAGCTCTGGCTCCTGTCTACACTTAATCTTAATTGCCTGTTAACTTCAGCTCGGTGTCTTCAGGACATCAAGAGACACCTGTGTTTACTCATTTGCATTGAGTTACCTTGATTGTCAATAGCAGGTTGCAAAATATGTGTGTGAAACTACAAACTGGCAGTACAGGAACAAATAATGGAGAACTAGTTTTTGATGTAAATTCTAACTGCTCCTTCATTAAACCTGAAATGAAGAACTGCTACATAAACACAAGGGTTTCAATTGAAAAGTAAAAAAAACCAATTTACTTTAAAGAATACAGAACAGATAAAGAAAATTGGTTTGAAATCATTGGGTTTGACATTGCAAGACATGAAATTTTCCTTTCACATCACTAAAGCAATGCTCATAGACAGAGACACAACACTTATGTGTACACTTCTCAACAAGCATACTGGCTTCTGCTAAAAGTCTCCTTCACAAAGCTTGTAAAGAAATCAATAGTGCTGTATTTGGCTCTTGAGGGAATCCTCCCTCTCACACTGTTCAATCAGAAACTTCAAAGACTTCCTTCACATGGCCAATTTCAATAACACAATGATGCGTCCTAAAATACTAGAAAGGCTTAAGATCTTGAAAAATATAATACCTAGTTCCTTAAACATAAGCTGATTTTGGTTTCCTGCTATGGAAAGGCAAATATGTTTTGAACAGCCTAGGGATTTAATGTTTCCCTTTTATGCCAGGTCTGCACCTTCATTGGCCCAATCACATCCCTGGTCCTAAAAGGAGAGTGGTTTGTGGCTTGGT
This sequence comes from Lanius collurio, assembly GCA_020086605.1. Taxonomy (NCBI): domain Eukaryota; kingdom Metazoa; phylum Chordata; class Aves; order Passeriformes; family Laniidae; genus Lanius; species Lanius collurio. The sequence goes on along the minus strand of JACBWW010000362.1, from coordinate 13,570 downwards.
TTTGTTTTCTTTTTTAACAGAGGTATTCAAATAATTTTCACAAATACCATTTTTTATGTAAAGAAAGAGTGCAGTATGAATTCCTTCACAGACTTCTCTCCTTGCTGCACCACACACTAACTACACATCATGCTGCACAAACAAGCCCCAACCCCATCCCACAGCTGCCAGAAAAACCACACCATTTTCCATTCCCCTTTGTTACAAAATACATATAATTTTTTAAGGCTTGAAGGATTTCTCTCTCAGCAATGCTGCACTCAGGACACTGGTGAAGAAACACCCTTCTTCCTCCAAAAAAGCTATGCAAGAAGCCAAAACCCAGAACAGGAAATGAGTGCCAGTGCTTCTAGGTAATTCAACCGGATGACAGGATGGCAACAAATTCTGGGAAGCTGATTAACCATCAGACCTGTTGAGGCAGTTAAATACATTCTCTTGATCGACACTTCATCCTTGCAGTGACCCATCTAAACTAGTTTATGAAAAGACTTGAACATAGGTTGGCATGATAGGCAGAAATTAGACACACCTGGTCAAAACAGACTCACTTGTAAAACTCAGTAGCCATTATATTATACAGTTTTGTCTGCCCAAATGCACACACATCAAACTTCCACTTTACTCTAATCTCACTGCAGTCTTAGGTCCTCTAAGATCAGGCTGCTTTTATGCAAAGAAAATCTGAAGGATAATTTTCAGTTCCAAATACTTTTGGCTCAGAGCCCAGCTTTTGTTGCTGAGGTGAAACAGCCTCAGCTGAAGAAAATGAAAATAGAAATAGAGTGAAAGAAGAGACCTTTACCAACAACTACTGTTGGCTTCCCTTTGAAGTGATCTTCATTCTTGCAGCGTTTAATCTTTTCACCTTCTACTTTGTTCATTCTATTATTTAGACACAGCAGCAGGATTATGTACAAACTACTGCAAGAACAGAAGCGAAGGATGAACTATATTTTCTTGTATTTCATCTTACAAACCTGTTACTCTCAGCAAATTCAGGCTAGAAAAACAATGTTTTCAAGATTCCAACTACGTATTACTTGTCTGCTGGTGGAGATCATTGAGTATCTTTGTCTCTAATCCTCTCTCTCGGCTGAAAGCCATGGGTTTTGCCATTATTTTCTTTCTCTAGATTAACCCAGGCCTATTTAAAATACATCTTTTTGAGGATGAAGGGGCAGGACTTCTACATTTTACTGATATGCCCACCTTCTCAATTTCACAAATGCTGGAACACCATTTCTAATGAGTAATCAGCATAGGATTATTTTAAAAAAACTTCACAATTAGTCAACAAGAGGTTCAGAAATGGCAATGCCTGATTACAGAGCTTAAGTCTCCATCTCCTTTTCAGGGGCCATTACTGAAAGAGGTGAACAGAACTAAGCTCCCCCAGGTTTGCGTAAGCATTTATCGTTAGCATCACAACATAAAGGCAACTAAGCTTTCAAATCCTACTGTTAATATACCCTCACATCTTTTCCAGAGAATAGGAAAATTTCTCAGTTATTATTAAGTATTGCCTAGAAATGGAATGTAGCTGTATTATTTTATTTTAATTATTTCTACATAGTTCTTGCGTAACTTCACTCCCAATACTGACTGACTGATTGCACAGCAATCCTTATCACTTCACAATAAGGAAGAGTCCTGTGCTGTAAACTACTGAGCAAACACTGCATCACAGCCTAGGAATTTACATAACCTACTAATTAATTTCTGGAACTGTAAATTAATTGCTGTAAAAGTCTTGACTATTGCTGTTGCAGCTTGTTTTCCCTCCACCCTTGCAATAAAACCCAACTCCCTCAAACCACTGGTACAACCAGAAAAGATGTTTCCCTTCCTTTTAGGAAATGTTCTCCAGGTGTGAATCCAAGAACTGCTTTGATCTGATTCAGCCCAGATCACCTCACATGCTGCAATGGGAGACCCAGAATAGCACTGATCTGATTTTGATCTTAGACAGATATTGCTATCATGGCAACTTTTATGAAAGCCTTTTCGATATTCTTCGATTAATTCTTGACCTTGAATTTAAGCTACTCAGTGTTGAGGGTTCAAAATTAGCAAAATAATAATAAAAATAATAGTAACAATAATATTTTTTGACATCTCCCACATTCCTTACCAAGCTCAGCAAAACTCATAGTTAAGTACATGCACAGTACTATTAACAAAGACAGCTTATAAGCTTTAGATAGCCTAGTTCAGTAATTGTTTGTCTATGTATCCATTATTTTGAAACCTACACACACTGCACATTATTACCCATCAACAACCATGCCACAAGACATTAAACAACATGGTTTATCCACATGTATTAGGCCACATCAGTTTGTTCACCCCATGTAGCAGAAACAGGTAACACCTGTTTCTGTACTGTTCAGCCTCTAAAATTAGAAAGGTAAACTGACATTATCTGCACAATGAGTAATTTGTTTCTCCAACACCTTCACAAAATACAATCACACCCCTAGAAGTCACTTGCTTGAAAAAGCTGCACATAAATTACATAGCTGGTTTTGCATTAAACTTGTTTTCATTGGATTTGGTGCAAATTTTAGCACTGATGTCAGTGAAAACAGCACCTTCTATTCTTGAAGCAAGGATCAGGCAAAAGCAAGTAATGAGAAAGCCTTAAATTATTTACATTTTCAACCAGAGATTTGGACATTAGTTATAGCTACAATTTCACCTTTTCATCTGACTTGGGATTTTTGATAGATTTCAATTCAACTGACTAAAAAGATAAATTTTAAAATATTTATACCAATTCTTGGCATTTGTAATTTTGCTAGGCACTTTTGGTCCACAAACCAACTATGGGGAAAAAAAAAACAAAACCAACTGTTTTGCAAGTACACCACAAAAGCAAACTTCCAGGTGACCCTGGACAAGCCTTACCTGCATCATGGTGACCACATGGCAGGGATTCAGGAGGTAAATGACAGTCCTGGTGGCAAACTTGAACCCCACTTCCAGCCCAAAGATGAGGCAGAGCAGCACCAGCAGCACATTCTTGCCCAGGCTCTCCTGCTTAGTTTGGGGCTGCTGCAGCAGATTCTCCAGCTCCCGGACAGGCAGCTGCCTGAGCTTCCACAGGGACACGAGGATCTCCACGATGCCCACACTGAGGAAGACCAAACTCTCCAGCAAGCGCTGCTGGCCGGAGAGAAAGGCGGCGCATTCCGGCCCTCCATTGCCGGCGAAGCTGGGGTCCACCCCGCCATACATCCAGTCCAGGAGGTTGTGGAGACTGTAGCGACACATGGCGGGACGGTGCCTCTTCTCCAGGAACAGGTAGGAGCAAGACGGAATCAAAGCCAAAATGCTGCCGGGCTGACGAAGCATGAAACGCCCAGACGCTCCCGCTGCAGCCCTTCAGTGCCAGGCTCCGGGAGAAGCGGGCAGCTCCGCTCGGGGCACGGGCAGTTCTGCACCTCCCTTCCGCTGCCCGGAGGAGCCCCGCGCGCAGCAGCCTGAGGGGAGGCAGAGGCCTCAGCTGCACACAGCCTGCGAACTCCAGACCCCCCACCCCGCGACCCTCCTCTCCCCGCTCGGCTCTGCCGCCCACCGCTCTCCCTTTCCTGCCCCTTCTGGGCTGCCCTTACCCCCGGCCAGCGCTGTGTCCGGCCCCCTCAGCCCGCCCCGCTGCCCTCCGCAGCCCTCCTCCCGCGCATCCCCCGCATCCCCGGGCGCGGGCGCGGTACCTCCGCGAGCGGGCGGGTGTCAGGGAGCGGCAGGCCCTGCGCCCCCGGCCATGGCGCCGGCCCTGGCGAGGGACGGGAAGGAGGAAGCACCGCTCCGCTCAGTGGCAGCGCCGGCACGCCTGAGACTCCGGGCCCGAGCGGGCGGGCCGCTCCCCGCGGCTGGCCCGGCCTCTGCCCGGCGCCGCAGCATCACCCCACCGACGTGCCTGACTCACGCCGAAAAATGGACGGATCCCCCGAATTGGCTGCGCCCGGCCGCCCGCTCCTCCCTTCGCCACGGCTGTGCCCGCCTCTCTCCGCTCCCCACCGCCTCCCTTTGCCGCCGCGGCCGCTGCTCGCTCGGCGGTGCGCGCTCCCCGTCCGCGGCTCCCTCCCGCCTGTTGCCGCGGATTTCGCCCGGCTGCCCCCCTTCCTCCTCCTCTTCCTCCTTATCGCAGCTGCCCGCGGTTCGCCCCCTCAGTGCCACCCGCTGGGAGGGCGGCAAGGACCGGGCACAGCTCTGCACGCCCGTCAGCGCGGTCCTGCTCGCCGACCCGATCGGCAGTGACCTTAACTCGATAAACGAGTTTTTCAAGTGCCATTGCAGCAGATATAGGCAGGTCTGCCGAGGAAGGGACAAACCTGAGCGGGGCTCCAGCCCAGCCCCGATCTGGAGATGGGCAAGTGCCTCCAGCCAGGTGTGCACAGTGCCTTGCACAGAGCGCAGACCCCGCTTGTCTTTGTACTTAGACGATTTACTGCCATGAGTGCCAGACTGCGCCCTGTACAGCAGGGCCCAGGTTTGGTTCCTGGTTTGTGACATTGTGAAAAGGTTGTACTGCAAATATGTAACTGTGTCTCAAAGGCAAAGGTCCGTGGAATCCAGAGAGAGTAGCAAGTTCAGGGGATATTGTCAAGGTAATCAGAGCCATGGACATCCCCTGAGCCGTCTCCTACAGATTTTATTTCACGTAACCTGCGCGCAGCACATCACTCTCCCCATCCGGATCATTACAAGGCTTTCCTTCTCCACAGGACAGCATTAGGACAGCACCATCACTGGCCAAACTGTTGAGCCTGATTAATTGAAAATAAAAGCTTAGTTCCACAAGTAAGTTTGAAAAGACCAGTCAGACATCAATACTGGCTGAGTCAAAGTGATTTCTATACAGACACAGGGGCAGCAACACCTGGTCTATAAAGCTGGAGGCAGTATGTCACTGCCATTCTGCTTTGGAAGAAATTACTCCCTTTTTGGGAAAGAAGGGGTCCCACCAGGCTTTTCCAAAATCTTCAAGGACTCTTTTCCATAATTTGAGCTTAATAAGAATTCTACAAAATGCTGGTTTTTCAGTCACTGCTCATACATTAAAACACCTATTGTTGATCTAAACCTGCAGCACAAAGTTTCTGCAAGGCCTCTCCCATTGACTGGACACACACATACCTGCAACACACACCTGCTGCACTACCCTGCTCCACAGCCTGAATACTCAAAACAAGCAGTTCAGCACTAACACCACTATTTGGCAGTTTTCTTCTCCCTCTATTTATAAGACACAGGATTACTGCTCATGGAGCACAGAGTATTTTCTCTTGGGGTCTACCAATTGGATTACATGCTGCCATGAACAACCTGGAACAGATCCATCTCCTTCCACTCCCTCAATCACATAGCAGAGGACAGCTACTAATGCTAGAAGCAATCCCAGGCAGTTTTATACTTTGTCTCTGCATTTCAGTCTCTCACCTTTGGCAGCATCTGCAGTCTGTTTCTCTGACTTCTTTCCTGAACTTATCTTTTGTGAAGTGAAAAACTCTTTCCATTAGAACAGCAGTTCATTGGAAGGTGCTGGTATTTCAGGTGTAGTGATTCCTTTAGGATATGGCCTAGCCTCAACAATATGAGGGCTTGGTTGGGTGGTTTAGAGTTGTTGTGGTTTTTTTTTTTAGAGACTGCCTGTGATAAATAACTGGCTTAAAACATAAAAGTGGGCAGTATTTTGCTCACACAAAAAAAAAAAAAGCATTTGCAAAATGACAGCTTGTTGTCCATTGAAGAGGAAGGAAAGAGATCAGTTAAAGAAAGATGTCATGAAAGCTAAATATTTAAGCAATCAATAGTTAAGATCTCATAGGAGGGAAGTCTAAAGAAAGGAGTTAAGAAAAGGAATTACGCTTTAGAAAATAATTCAAAGGGCCATTTATCTCAATTTTGAGTAGAATAGAAATAGCAGTAAGCTTAGCTTGGCCACATCATGAGGTCTCTATTGACTTTAAGCACATGAAGAAAATACAAAGGAAAATGGGTCAAATAACTAAGAATAAGAAAGAAATACTAAAAAAGGTATTGCTGCAAAACCATTGAACTGTCAAGAGCTACCAGATAAAAACCGCTCTTTACATATATTTGTACTAAGAAGGATATAGAGAAATTATTAACCCCCTACTCAACAGAGAAGAAAATCTTCCAACAAATCATGAAGAAAGCTAAAGGGATTGGTGCCTCTGTTGTATTAGACTTACAAAAAGATCATGCACAAGCAGATAGTTGGCACTGGTGATGCTGAGAACAAAATCATCTCAGTCCAGAGTAGGTAAAGAACGGATAAGGAGCACTCAGATGAACCAAATGTTTTCAGACAGTTTGAGTCTAGTGAACATGATTGAAAGACAGTTCAAGAATTAAGAAGGTGAATGAGATGCTGGAAAAACATAAGAGGCAACTCTAAATTGCTGTTACCAGAGGAGGGATAGAGCCAGAGAAATAAAGCTCAATTTAAGTGTTACTAACTTAAATTCATGAAAAAATCCTGGGACAAATAAACCTCACAAACTATTATTAGCACCTAGATGATAACCAGAGAACAATTGCAGTCAACATGGATCTGTCAAAAATAAATCACACCAGATAACTTTTCTCCTCCAGTAAGGAACAGGCCTTATGGATACAACAGAGCCTGTTGTCAGCTTGATTATGTTTATGACACTACATGACATTTTCTTTAAAAAGTTAAATAAATACAGTCTGGATAAATGTATTACAAGGTCTGTACAAAACTGACTGCAAAGCAAGGAGTAGTTGCATAGCAAGCAATAGTTCACTAACAAAAAGAAAGGATACATTGCTGGTTTTCTAGAGCCTGTCTTCAGTCTGGGTCTTTTTGTTACTGATATTAACAATGTAAATAATGGAACAGAAAAAATTCTTATTAATTTTGCAGGTGATGCAAAGCTTGGGGGAGGACAGAGAATTACATTTCAAAACATTTTTGACCATTCAGGAAACATTTAAAATAAATAATAAATTTAAAATAAAAAATAAAGGAGATATTCAGTAATATCAAGTTGCATCATAGTTCAACACATTATACTGGTATAAATCATCTTTGCCTTTCCTCTACCCCTTGCTAGTAGTTTTCTCTCTCACTGTCTTATGCTGGCATTAATTTTTCTGGGGCTCTCTGGTTGAGTGTATGAGGAAGCTGATTAACTTTACAATTATAATTCCAGAGTTAGGTGTAACCTGGAGCACTTTGCTGATCTATTTGATCCTACTTTGGGTTGTGGCAATGGATGAGGTGACCTCCTGATTTCTTGCTGTGATTTTTCCACTCACTAGAAAGAAGGAACACAGTTGGTATAAAATTTAATATCCTGGTACAACTGATACTTCTTTGCAACAACACAATATAGATCATTCATGTTCAGACTGTGATCCAATATAAATCCAAAAGATCTGGCCCTCTGATCTCGATCTGCTGGATGTCTTAGGCACAGTTCCTTTATTCTCTCTGAGTTTCTTCAGCTTCTTTGAAAAGCACCCTGAAATCTATAAATAACAATTCAGTATTATTGACTGAACACTAAGCAATTTCTCTTTTCTGTTTATTAACCATTTCTTCTCATCCTTTGTCTAAGGAAGTTAGGATTTTACTAAGACCCAATGTAAACATGCATTTCTCTTATGTCAATAGCAATGGTTCCCTAAAAGCAATAAATTCCTGCAACTAAAATGTTTGCACGAACAGCCTGAGGCTTGTTCTTGTGTCTAGCATGAGATTTATTTTTCTGTCAGTGGCTTCTTTAAATATAAAAATGGTACAATCTAATGTTAATCCACGAAGAAATGCCAGGCCCTGGGCATACCAGGACTCCTTTACCACCCAGAGCCCCCGTCCTCCCTCAGGCTGGGCTTTAGCCAGACTCTGTCCTCAGCTCTGGCCTTTGATGTTCCTGACTTGTTAACTGGGCTTTCTGGGCTGACCTTGGACCTGGCCTGTCCCCCCTCATTTTCCTAATGATCACTAGACTCTTACATCCCCTGTCACCATTATAGCCCTGTTCTCCTGGCCTGGCTGGATGCTCTGGGATAAACCATTGCTCTGGTCAGTGCCCCTGCGTGAGCACTGGCTCCTGATTGCTGCCTCCGTGGTGCAGCCCCACTCTTGCTGCTCCCGGACAAGGTATGAAATTTAAAGGCAGCTTATCCCCTCTCTGGAAATTAAAACTCTGTATCTTGTCTCTCCCTAACATATCATTTGCAAATTCCATCTTAAGTGAGTCTGAAAGTAAAGGCAAGACCTGAAATCTTGCATGAGGTAGATATCATCAACAAGCATCACAAGTTGGGCTTCAAAGCAGGACTAAAAGACCTTAATTCCTATTTAAAAGAGCATTTAAGCACATGCTTAGCTTAAGCCTGCCCTCAAATACTTTGAATTAAATTATATAGATTGAGACCTTTCCTCAGCACCAAGCTCTGCTGCTGTACTTCAGAAATGTGATTGTACACATCAGTATGTAGTTACACCTGTAGGTGTACTAGACACTTTGTGCCCTTGTTGTATAGGAGGTGTTACAAAAAAACCAAAACAACAAAACCCCACAAGCTAAATGAGCAACAAAGCAAATTACATTTTAAGTCCTGTCATATTTCTGATTAATAACAATATTCAGGTCCTCCTTGCTTGTAATTTTTTTGCTTTATGAAGAAAAGTACTGGGCACAGAGTCGCAGTCTGAAAATGCTTTGAGTCAAAATGAGACTTAGAACAGCCTCTGGGCAGCACTTGCAGACTATGGGCATGAATATATTCAAGTCATGTATACAGAAAGCAACAACACTTGTAAACCAGAAGGGCTGTTTCTGTACAAAACAGAAACCACAGTCTCTTTGGCTTCCTACTTACATCCTACCTCTTTTCACTTTTCACTTGGCCTTCTTGCTGCCTTCCTTGTAGCCCAGGAATTAAATCAAATGTACTTTCCCCTCACAAATTAGGACAATTGTTCCCCTACCAAGGTTGAATCTTCAGAGGTTTATACATGTACTTCCTTCCTCTGACCTTATTTTCAATGTTCTTTTTTGTTGTTAGGATGGGTTTGACATCCCAGGCTGAGTACTACTAATTCCTGAGGTGCTTTTATAGTCTTAAGAAAATTCTTCTCATTTTATCTGCTTTTCAGAAAGTAATCAAACCCAGGATCACTTGTGAAAGCAGTGGGACCAAAAACAATGCTTTACTGGCTGTGGCAAGGATTGATTACTTGCTTTGAACACAGAAAATAGACTATGAATGTCTGCTGGCAGTCGAACACTGCTGCTGGCTGCCCTCCTCATAGTGAAGTTGTAGCTGGTATAGATCCACATCAGGAGCATGCAATGCACGTTTAGATGTGACATCAAACATTCCTACCTCGCTGCAGGTGTGAGATACTGGGTAAGGGCTCTCCCAGCCTCGAGGGGCACTCTCAGAGGTGTCCCTGTTCCAGGGAGATCATCACCATGAGCAGCCATGCAGGACACCTCAGTGGTCTCAGGGACTGCAATACTTAGAGCAAGCCATTCCCTGTAGGGTAGCTTTGTTGGTTCTTATTTTTTTTCTGTTTTGTTGGTTTTTTTCTTCTTGCTGCAAATCTAGGTTTGTAGAGATTCTTCCATCAGTTATTGTAACTTCCTTCTATTGAGTCAGTTGCTCACATGCATTTTTTATGAATTTAAAGAAAGGCTTGTGGTAGTGTAATTGCTGATTTCCTCTCAAGGAATTTTCTTGAGAGAAAGATGAAAGGCTGTTGCATTTATCATGTCTCTCCCTGTCAGCTAATTTAGCTAGAACACATGCTAGACAATACCAAAAAGTAAATGTCAACTAGAAACATTCAAAATAGAAGTTTAAAAAGCGTATCACATTGTCATGTTTTTTAACCTGATGGACTGAAAAGAATTAAAGCACCAACAGAAACCTGCTAGGTGACAACTATTAACCAGCTTCTCACTGATTCACATTTCTGTCACCTCTGCACTATTTGACTTAGTTTTTCCCATACATAAAATGCTGTCGTATTAAGACACAAAAAACAGGTGGAGGTAAAAGCAGGGGAAAGTACAGAACTACCATGAGTGAGCAAAGATTGCTCTGAGATAAAGAAAATCATAGTTGACACTTTATCTGCACATTGATTACTTTACTTGCATTGAAATTAAGAGGTCAAACAATACAGTCAGTCTTATATAGAGGCCGAGGAGGAAACTGAAAAATGGGAATATTTCTTTGTAGTTTCTTATACTGAGTAAACACATTCTCTGAAGTTGTTTGGAGCTTGGGGAAAATATTTTTGTTGAGAGTGGAAAAAAATGGATCTGCTACAAACACATGAGTTCTTAAGAAAATTAAAGTTTTCATCCAGATGTTCTCCTTAAATTTGAAGTATCTTAAGAACTAACAAAAAGATGACTGCTCTTTTCACACATCAGCAACCAAACATTTATGCCTTAGAGCACTCCCTTTTGTGTTTGTGTCCTGTGTTGTTTAGCCACTTTTCCGTTTTCAAGGCATTTGGTTTGTCTCATGTCTCGTACTAGCCCCGTATTATTGCTAAGTATAATAAAAGGCATTTTACAAAGAACCATCCAAACTCTTTCTCTTGGAAGCTGAGCCTTAACAGCACTTTTCTCAGTCTCTAATTGTTTGTTAGAGCTGATTTAAGCTGTGACTGGTATACGTAGGAGGCACACTCTATATCTACATAGATATGCAGGGAGAAGAACGTGTGCTTTCTATTTTTGTTCTGTTTTGCTGTAGTTTATTGAGCACACTGACATCCATGATGATTTACTGAAAACCATTTTGGCTACCACTGAGCTCTTAGTCTTAAAACTAAAAATTAACTACAGATGATGAGATACTGTCACTGCTTGTGAATCTCAACCTGAGAGGTTCAGAACACTGTGTCTTCCCTAACCTTCTGTGAGGAATTTGCCTTTATTATTAATACCACAGTGACATTTGGTGTTCAAAGTCAGAGAACTGCTATATTTAACCTAAGGTAAAACAAATGTAATGCCAGTCTCAGAAACAACACAAAGGTGGGAAGGAGAACTGTGACATGATGTAATCTCTGGTTAATTAAGTTGTATGAAAACTGTACCATTTCATTCTATCACCGAATATTATGTGGTCAGGTCTATTATGTCGTGTAATTGTGTTATCACTGTGTATTTTCATGTCTTGTGATATTTGGGAAGGAGCTGTTGCATACCTCAGTGATCAAGCAGTGTCCATTTTCCACAAAGATTTCTGAGCCAAACCTGGGTTCTGTTAGACTCTCCCATCACTTTTTAGCATGCACAGATATTCATCACACACTTGAACATTTCTGTCAACATAACCCATGAAATTAGATGCTTTAAAATACCGAAAGACTGTTCTCATACCTTTGTATGGCAAGGTTTTGGTAGCCGAGGGGGCTACAGGGGTGGTTTCTATGAAGCTGCCAGAAGCTTCCCTGATGTCCAACAGAGCCAAGGCTGGCTGGCTCCAGCACGGACCTGCTGCTGGACAAGGCTGTGCCTAGTAGCAGTGGAGATAACAGCTCTGGGATAACAGATTTCAGAAGGGGAAATAACCCCCATGCAGCTGCAGTGGAAGAAAGGGAATATGTGAGAGAAACAGCTGCAGACACCAAGGTCAGTGAAGAAGGAGGTGCTGGAGCAGAGATTCCCCTGCAGCCTGTGGTAAGGACCATGGTGAGGCATGTCTTAGCGTGTCTTAATGAGTTTTTGAGCAAAAATGAGTATACTGGCATTCTGTGTAAGCTACTGCATTTCACAAAGAGTAGGAGCCTCACACTGGACACATGTCATGTTTAAGTGCTTTACAGAAGGCTTATTTAACCATTTCGTTGAACAGTTGGGAGCAGCCACGAGCCCTCTGGTGGTTGGTCACCCCCTGAAATTCTCATTCCAGCACTCTCTAACTAATAAAATAACCCCCACACACACTTTACTTTCAGTAGCAGCGTAAGTTTTGTTGTATTATCCCTTGAGAATGTTGCTATGACTACTTTTCTACACAGAGAAATGAATTAGTAACAATTTACTATTATTAATCAGGCTGAGAGGGTTGGGACCATTAAGGCTGGAGAAGGCTCCAGGGAGGCCTTAGAGCACCTTCCAATGCCTAAAGGGGCTCCAAGAGAGGTGGAGAGGGAGTTTTGACAAGAACATGGAGTGACAGGACAAGGAAGAAGGGCTTTTAATTGATAAAGGGCTGGTTTAGATTAGATACTAGATACTGTGAGGATAGAGCAGTCTGGTCTAGTGGAAGGAGTTAAGATTCCAACCCTGGCCATTCTATGATTCTGTGTTTCTATTATTCTATGAATTGAACCAGTTTTATTCTAACAATACATGCTGCACCTGCATGAGACACAATACTCTTCTATAAGGGAGATTTATTTTAAACTCCAAGAATACATGCCTCTTTCTACAAAAGGGATGATGGGCAAGTGGTCACTTGAGAGCTTCACAGGGGCCTAGGCACACAAAGCATTTTGGCAGAACAGGGGTTGGGAAAAGGTGTCAGCATTTGCAGGAAGGAAGGAATTGTGTTCTCATGTTAGACTGGAAAGAGTGAAATAAGTTTTGTAGTTCTCAGATGAGATGGGTAGAAAGGAACTAGCTCTAAACTGGAGCAATCACTGGACTGAAATGTAGTGATAAATAACTTGAACTAAGTTTCCTTGAAAGGACTGCATTTTTTATAAAGGAGGTGATGCTTAAATATAAGGGGGGCGGAGGGGGGGCTGTGTTATTTGCTGAGGCAAATGTAGTGCACTGTGTTTGAAGGAAACAAGAAAATGTGTATCTTGTGCAGATTTAATATCTCAGCTTATGTTCTCATCTTGGTATCCAGATTAATCATGTAGTCATTGGCTCCTTTATTCATCCCACATCAGTGGATGGTTGCTAACAGTTTCCAGTAATAGAACAGGGGATGCAAGAGTTTCTCAGGTCTGTGATTTCCAGATAGCTCAGCCCTTCTTAGACTTCTTCATAAATCTTGAAAATATTTACCACAGAGCTTTCTATATTTATCAGGATTCATGGCTTGTGTACATGTGAGTGTTTTCACAGCTTGGCTGATGGTATTCACATACTTCAGAGCTGGGGGCTGAGTTTTCTCCTCTGCCTGATTACTGGGAAGATTTCTTCACAGTCCCAACCCTGACAATCCCTTCTTGCCCAGATGGGAGGTCAGTGCTATGGTACTCAGTACAGGTTGTTACCCAGCAGATCCTATGTACTCAGCAACAGATTTTTCTGTTTAGAACTCTAATGGTGAACAAATGTGACTAAATTATTTCTGTAAAGTCTTCTTTACTAGAAGCAGAGAAAAAGGGATAAACTGAAATTGTAGTGTTGGGCACATAAGGTCAAAGGAGCTCCAGGAGCATGTCATTGAAAAAAATATGCAAAGAAAGGGGAAAGAAGAACAAAAATCCTTATATTCCAGCTTGAAACATTTCACATTATTCCTGTTTTTCAGAATTGTTTGCTGCTGTTTTATTAAGTCCAAAAAGCACAAATGGCTA